>JADBJO010005304.1:10000-20000 GCA_016801955.1 Conus betulinus | reverse complement strand
AAAAACCGGTTCTTACCTTTACCACTTTGGAAACATTTTAATGTATGTGTGTATGTATGTATGTTTGTATGTACGTATGTATGTATGTATGTATGTATGTATGTATGTATGTATGTATGTATGTGGTAGGTGGGTGTTGATGTTGGTGTTGGTGTTGATAATGTGATATATGTATGTATGTATGTATGTATGTATGTATGTATGTATGTATGTATGTATGTATGCATGCATGTATGTATGTATGTATGTGGTAGGTGGGTGCTGATGTTGGTGTTGGTGTTGATAATGTGATGACTGTCGTGCTGTGTGTATATGGAGCATTTTCTCATGCACCCTGCGTGAGAAATGAAAAGAATGGAGGAAGTAAGGAAATTGAGTGAAACAATATTGAACGATACTGACTGGATGACATGGGAAATGAATAAATGGAGCGCCAGCTTGCAGCTTTTCTGTCGGCACTGCCCAGGTAGGCAGCCCGTTGTGTAAACGAGTGTGAATTGTAAAGCGCTTAGACTTAGTCTCTAGCCGAGAATAGGCGCTATATAAGTATTCATTATCATTATCATCTATATATATATAAACAAATCAAATAATGAAATAGTCGTTTAAGTTTTTAATGGATCACGCTTGCGCATAACATATTCACGATTGTAGCGCACATCGGGCACTCTCAATCACAGATTTTCCCTCCCTTCCTCCCCTTTTTTCCCCCCCAACGGCCAGACCCTGGCAAGCACGCATGCAGACACGTATACACACTTACACACACACACACACACACACACACACACACACACACACACACACACACACACACACACACACACACACACACACACACACGTGACCTCTAATATCACACTTAAAAACATGATAACAATGTTATGCACATGCAGATGCTTGTTTCAAGTCTCTGAGCATTTCACATGATATAATTTCTTATCAGCTCACAGAAGAATCAAGCACCTGATGCAGATTAAGTATTATTCCCACACCCACCTCCTTTTACCATCCTTTTCGACCTCCCCCCCCCCCCCCCCCCTTCAAAACACAAACACCCACACACACACACACACACACACACACACACACACACACACACACACACACACACACACACACACACACACACACACACACACACACACACACACACACACAAGCAACTGTTTTTCACAATGTAATGGTAACAACACCATGTACTCTTCATGTTTAACCACAGAATGTAAAGAAAAAAACACACTAAAAAGAAAAAGATAACGTAAAGGGAAAAAAAATCCAATTGCATTATGCAATCACATATGGACACAGCTATCATATCTATTAATTAAAAAAGGAAGAAAAACAGCAAGACAACATAAGAGAACACACACACACACACACACACACACACACACACACACACACACACACACACACACACACACACACACACACACACACACACACACACACACACACACACACACACACACACGCACACACAGCACCATACACGCACACACACACGCACACAGCAACACACACGCACACACACACACACACACACACACACACACACACACACACACACACACACAGAGGCACACACACACACGCACGCGCGCGCGCACACACACACACACACACACACACACACACACACACACACACACACACACACACACACACACACACACACACACACACACACACACACATTGCAAAGTTCCAGCGAATGTCACAGAGGCAGCAGGAAATTGAATTACTATAAAAAAAAAAAATAAAATAATGACAATACCAGATCTAACTTACACAATCTACCGACGAAGTCATCCGTCTACACCAGATCAAAGTGTAAATCATACACACACTTCAAATCAGTTAATTCGTCAACAAGTTGACCGTTTTGTCAGCACTGAAATTATAAAAAGATGAAAGAAGAAGCAGAATTTCTTTTGTTGATATGAAATAGCCGAATAATCATCTTAAAGGCAACTAACGAACATATAACAGAGAAAGCCTTTGACATAGTACCGTTAGATTATATAACCATATGAAAGCCTATGACATAGTACCGTTAGATTATATAACCATAAGAAAGCCTATGACATAGTACCGTTAGGTTATATAACCAGCACATATCAGCTGTAAATAAATGAAAAAGAAACATAGTGAAAGCGTAATTTTTTTTTTCACAAAGTATGATGATTATATCAATAATTTGCACATGTCACGTAAGTTCAAAGGGTACCATAAAAATCTTTCACAACATAATGACCATATTATATATAAGTTCAAATTCGGCAGCCGTGCGTAATCTGACACATGCATCAACACACACGCACACACACACACACACACACACACACGCACATGCACACACACACTCTCACATACACGTTACTCTCTCTCTCTCTCTCTCTCTCTCTCTCTCTCTCTCTCTCTCTCTCTCTCTGTCTGTCTGTCTGTCTCTCTGTCTCTCTGTCGTTGGCGCGCATGTTAAAAACTCCCCTGGTGTGGAAGAATGGTGCCATGTGATCTTACCGCAGCTTTCTTATCATAACCCTCCGCTGCCGTATTGGCGTAGACGTACGGTTTTAGCGTCAATAGCATGCCATCTGTTGCACCTTCCTAACCTCTCCTTCTCCGTCAGCACACATTCACGCACACACACCCATGCACACACACACACACTGTCTGTCTCTGTCTCTGTCAATGTCTTAATATTTTGTAATTAATCTAATGTGTATCTGGCTCGCTCACTCTCATTGTTATGGGCCAGAGGCCTGACAATTAAATTTTTGTGACTTTGACTTTGTCTCTGTCTGTCTCTCTCTCTCTGTCTGTCTGTCTGTCTCTCTCTCTCTCTGTGTCTCTGTCTGTCTTTGTCTCCGAGGTCTGTCTGCCTTCTGTCTGTCTGTCTGTCTGTCTGTTTCCCCCCCTCACTGTCTCTCTCTCTCTCTCTCTCTCTCTCTCTCTCTCTCTCTCTCTCTCTCTCTCTCTCTCTCTCTCTCAGTCTGCCTGTATCTTTCTCTGTCGCTCTGTCTCTCTCTCTCTTTCCCTTTCTCTCTTTTATTTGTCTCTCCTTCCATCCCTACCCCCCTTTCTCTCTCCCCCCCCCCCCCCATCCACGCTTCTTCGCTATTTCTCTTTCTTGAGTGTTAAGGATTTCTTTCGGTTTTCAGCGCAAACTGTGATTTGACACACGTTTTGTTTGTTTCGTTTCCATGGGATACGACAATCATTGAATGGGCTTGAAGTCACATTCTAGTTGGTAATAGAGTTCGCAGCATTCGCCAAAGGCAAAAAAAAAAACAATCAAACACAATCATATAGTGTGTCTGTACGGGCTTTTGGTCAGTATGAATAAATGAGAGTGTCTGCTCTGGTGCTCACACGTTCAGATGTTTGATATTGAATGTTTCCGTTTAACTGTAGAGAAAGAGAGAAGCGGAAGGGGGGGGGGTGGGGGGGGGGGGGGGGGGGGAAGGTGGCGGGGGGGGGGGGGGGGGGGGTCGTTTTTTTCTTCTTTTTTCCCCCTCTTTCCGGAAGTTGCAACGTTCTCAGAACTTTGAATGCACCTTCGCTTCTTCAGCTGTATGCTACATTTTAAACATTCCGTTCAGTGTTGGCTAAAAAAACCCGGTTCTTACCTTTACCACTTTGGAAACATTTTAATGGTATGTGTGTATGTATGTATGTTTGTATGTACGTATGTATGTATGTATGTATGTATGTATGTATGTATGTATGTATGTATGTATGTATGTATGTATGTATGTGGTAGGTGGGTGTTGATGTTGGTGTTGGTGTTGATAATGTGATATATGTATGTATGTATGTATGTATGTATGTATGTATGTATGTATGTATGTATGTATGTATGTATGTATGTATGTATGTATGCATGCATGTATGTATGTATGTATGTGGTAGGTGGGTGCTGATGTTGGTGTTGGTGTTGATAATGTGATGACTGTCGTGCTGGTGTATATGGAGCATTTTCTCATGCACCCTGCGTGAGAAATGAAAGAATGAATGAGGAAGTAAGGAAATTGAGTGAACAATATTGAACGATACTGACTGGATGACATGGGAAACGAATAAATGGAGCGCCAGCTTGCAGCTTTTTCTGTCGGCACTGCCCAGGTAGGCAGCCCGTTGTGTAAACGAGTGTGAATTGTAAAGCGCTTAGACTAGTCTCTAGCCGAGAATAGGCGCTATATAAGTATTCATTATCATTATCATCTATATATATAAACAAATCAAATAATGAAATAGTCGTTTAAGCTTTTAATGGATCACACTTGCGCATAAAATATTCACGATTGTAGCGCACATCGGGCACTCTCAATCACAGATTTTCCCTCCCTTCCTCCCCTTTTCCCCCAACGGCCAGACCCTGGCAAGCACGCATGCAGACACGTATACACACTTACACACACACACACACACACACACACACACACACACACACACACACACACACACACACACACACACGTGACCTCTAATATCACACTTAAAAACATGATAACAATGTTATGCACATGCAGATGCTTGTTTCAAGTCTCTGAGCATTTCACATGATATAATTTCTTATCAGCTCACAGAAGAATCAAGCACCTGATGCAGATTAAGTATTATTCCCACACCCACCTCCTTTTTAAACCATCCCTTTCGACCTCCCCCCCCCCCTTCAAAACACAAACCACACACACACACACACACACACACACACACACACACACACACACACACACACACACACACGCACACACACACACACACACACACACACACAAAGCAACTGTTTTTCACAATGTAATGGTAACAACACACCATGTACTCTTCATGTTTAACCACAGAATGTAAAGAAAAAAAAAACTAAAAAAAGAAAAAGATAACGTAAAGGGGAAAAAACAATCCAATTGCATTATGCAATCACATATGGACACAGCTACCATATCTATTAATCAAAAAAGGAAGAAAAACAGCAAGACAACATAAGAGAACACACACACACACACACACACACACACACACACACACACACACACACACACACACACACACACACACACACACACACTCACACACACACACACACACACACACACACACAGCACCATACACACACACGCACACAGCAACACACACGCACACACACACACACACACACACACACACACACACACACACACACACACACACACACACACACACACACAGAGGCATACACACACGCACACACGCGCACACACACACACACACACACACACACTCTCTCTCTCACACACACACACACACACACACACACACACACACACACACACACACACACAAAGACACATTGCAAAGTTTTGCCAGCGAATGTCACAGAGGCAGCAGGAAATGAATTACTATAAAAAAAAAAAAAAAATAATGACAATACCAGATCTAACTTACACAATCTACCGACGAAGTCATCCGTCTACACCAGATCAAAGTGTAAATCATACACACACTTCAAATCAGTTAATTCGTCAACAAGTTGACCGTTTTGTCAGCACTGAAATTATAAAAAGATGAAAGAAGAAGCAGAATTTCTTTTGTTGATATGAAATAGCCGAATAATTATCTTAAAGGCAAACTAACGAACATATAACAGAGAAAGCCTTTGACATAGTACCGTTAGATTATATAACCATATGAAAGCCTATGACATAGTACCGTTAGATTATATAACCATAAGAAAGCCTATGACATAGTACCGTTAGGTATATAACCAGCACATATCAGCTGTAAATAAATGAAAAAGAAACATAGTGAAAGCGTAATTTTTTTTTCACAAAGTATGATGATCATATCAATAATTTGCACATGTCACGTAAGTTCAAAAGGTACCAAAAATCTTTCACAACATAATGACCATATTATATATAAGTTCAAATTCGGCAGCCGTGCGTAATCTGACACATGCATCAACACACACGCACACGCACACACACACACACACACACACACACACACACACACACACACACACACACACACACATACACACACACATATCCCGCAGTAGAAAGTATATTATCAAACAAGTATCTGTCTACCATTATCCGCATTTTGTTGACTTGCTAACTTCCTCCACCCCACCCCCCCCCCCCCCCCCCCCACCTCCTCCATAGTGTCTCTGTGCCGTGTTCCAAGGTATAGTAGAAAGGTACGAAGGACAACAAGGTATAGTAGAAAGCTACGAAGTACAACAACAAGGCATAGTAGAAAGGTACGAAGTACAACAATGACACATAGTAGAAATTTCAACAAGGCGTTGTGGAAAGGTACGAAGTACAACAAGGCATAGTAGAAAGGTACGAAGTACAACAACAAGGTATAGTAGAAAGCTACGAAGTACAACAACAAGGCATAGTAGAAAGGTACGAAGTACAACAATGACACATAGTAGAAATTTCAACAAGGCGTTGTGGAAAGGTACGAAGTACAACAACAAGGCATAGTAGAAAGGTACGAAGTACAACAACAAGGCATAGTAGAAAGCTACGAAGTACAACAACAAGGCATAGTAGAAAGGTACGAAGTACAACAACAAGGCATAGTAGAAAGGTACGAAGTGCAACAACAAGGCATAGTAGAAAGGTACGAAGTACAACAACAAGGGCGTAGTAGAAAGGTACGAAGTACAAAGTACAACAACAAGGCATAGTAGAAAGGTACGAAGTACAACAACAAGGCATAGTAGAAAGGTACGAAGTGCAACACAAGGCATAGTAGAAAGGTACGAAGTACAACAACACATGGTAGAAAGGTACGAAATACAACAACAAGGCATAGTAGAAAGGTACGAAGGACAACAACAAGGCATAGTAGAAAGGTACAAGTACAACAAAGCATAGTAGAAAGGTGCAAAGTACAACAAGACATAGTAGAAAGGTACGAAGGACAACAACAAGGCATAGTAGAAAGGTACAAAATACAACAACAAGGCATAGTAGAAAGGTACGAAGTACAACAAAGCATAGTAGAAAGGTACGAAGTACAACAACACACACAGTAAGAAAGAAAAGGTACGAAATACAACAACAAGGCATAGTAGAAAGGTACAAAGTACAACACAAGGTATAGTAGAAAGGTACGAAGTACAACAAGGCATAGTAGAAAGGTACGAAGTACAACAAGACATAGTAGAAAGGTACGAAGGACAACAACAAGGCATAGTAGAAAGGTACGAAGGACAACAACAACGTGTAGTAGTAGAAAGGTATGAAGGACAACAAGGTATAGTAAAAGGGTACGAAGAACAACAACAAGCCATAGTAGAAAGGTACGAAGTACAACAAGGTATAGTAGAAAGGTATGAAGGACAACAAGGTATAGTAAAAAGGTACGAAGGACAACAACAGGGCATAGTGGAAAGGTACGAAGTACAACAAGACATGGTAGAAACTTACAAAGTACAACAAGACATAGTAGAAAGGTACGAAGTACAGCAACAGGGTATAGTAGAAAGGTACGAAGTACAACAAAGACATAGTAAAAAGGTACGAAGTACAACAACAGGGTATAGTAGAAAGGTACGAAGTACAACAAGACATAGTAGAAAGGTACGAAGTACAACAAGACATAGTAGAAAGGTACGAAGTACAACAAGACATAGTAGAAAGGCAAGACATAGTACAAAGGTACGAAGTACAACAAGGGAATAGTAGAAAGGTACGAAATACAACAAAGGGCTTAGTAGAAAGGTACGAAGTACAAGGCATAGTACAGAGGTAAGAAGTACAACAAGGCAATGTCGAAAGGTACGAACAACAAAGCATAGTAGACAGGTACGAAGGACAACAAGGCATAGTAGAAAGGTACGAAGGACAACAAGCATAGTAGACATACGAAGGACAATAAGACATAGTAGAAAGGTACGAAGTACAACCAGGCATAGTAGAAAAGTACGAAGTACAAGGCATAGTACAGAGGTACGAAGTACATCAAGGCAATGTAGAAAGGTACGAAGTACAACAAAGCATAGTAGACAGGTACGAAGGACAACAAGGCATAGTAGAAAGGTACGAAGGACAACAAGACATAGTAGAAAGGTACGAAGGACAACAAAGCATAGTAGACAGGTACGAAGTGAAAGGGAATTTACGACACCGATAAAAGTGTTTTGAACGTAAGAAAGACATGAACAAGCTACGCCCAGATGATAAACTATACTTGTAAGAATTAATCTCAAACCTTCATGAAGTGCCGACATTTTGAAAACTCAATTAAGAAAATTACTAGAAAGGTAGAAAGTTTAAAACAAGGATATCTACGAACCTCGTAACAAATAATGCTAGTACATAAGTGTTTCTTCAGTAACAAATGTGATTTTAGGTCATCAACGTTAATCACAGAGCTTTTCAAACTCCGTACATGTGCGTTGTGTGCGTTAGACATCCTTGTTGTGACTAACTAGTGAAGGCGTCTAATATCAGTGAGAGCAAAAGGGATCGGTGGTGAGAGGGTTTATGATTGCAGTTCAAAACGTCATGCTGGTTTTCATATGTCACTGGCGAGTGATCGATAGCACGCCTCAGTGGGTAGTGCGGATCAGCAGCCATGGCTCAGCCGGCTGAAAGGTGACAGCTGGCTCAGGACATCCCCGGTAGAATGTTTTACCCCCGGAGAAAAAAAAAAACAAAAAAAAAAAAAGCTGTGGCCCTTGTTCGTCGCAGTGACCGTGATTTCGAACTGAATAAGACCTGAATAAGACCAGTTTCCCTGTCATCAGTATTTTGTCAGTCCAGACTCTTATCGTCTTCTTGTTCTGTAGAGGAATCACCAAACTGTCTTTGAAGGCCCTTTACTGGTTCTTCTATCACTGTGGAAAAGTTTATTCTACACAGCAGTTTTACCCTTTTTAAATTTAAACTTCGGATGGACAGCTAGCAGCATCTCCGTCTTTGAATTCTAGTATGTCGAGCCTTGTTTAAGAGTTTTGGTCACAAACAAAATTCCGAACATTCAAAATTACTTGGATTTCAGAACTGTGGCTGGAGCGATAGCATGTTGTAAGTGACGCCTGTACTTGGTAATAGCAGACATTTCATATAACCGTCTAGTAAACATGACTGTTGTCATGAGTGGTTGTTACGTGGCAGCAAACTCTGTAGATTCACAACATTGTCGCATAACTGACCCGAGGCATGATACTATGAAGCACAAAGTATAGAAAAGACATGGGAAGGCATTACACACCGACCAGTGCCTCGCTTTCTGACAACAATGTGAAGGAAAGGTGTGTTGAAAGAAAGAAGGAAAGGAGCGAAAAAAGATGAAAGACCTCAAGAATCAAAATGAGTAAGAGAGAGAGAGAGAGAGAGAGAGAGAGAGAGAGAGAGAGAGAGAGAGAGAGAGAGAGAGAGAGAGAGAGAGAGAGAGATTATTAGAAGCGAAAAAAGGAAGAAAAAAAAAAAAAAGGAAAGAAAAGGAGAAAATAAAAATAAAAACAAAAACTGAATGAATGAAAGAAGAACAAGGAAAAAACTGAAAGGAAAAAAAAGGAAAGGAAAAAGGGGGTCCAGGGAAGAAAGAACGAAGAGAGAATGAAAACTTGATAACAAAATCATAAAGAGACGGAAAAACGAAGAAAGACAGGGGAAAAAATTGGCAAAGAAAGAAGAAGAAAATCATTAACAGAAAGGCAAACTCACCTGAAAAAGACTCGGTGAATCCTGAGAACGAGATCTAGTTTTTGGCTCTGCAAAATAATGAACAATGGCTGCTGAAGGTGTACAGACTTTAAACATTAGGAACATCTAAGTGAACACATAAACGAATTTTTGCTTTTGAGGTTTAAGTTCAGAGCCGAAACACTCCAAAGGCCCACGCTAAAGCAATGCCAAATGTACTGGACGGATCGCGGGCAGAGACACAAAAGGATGAAGAACTTGCACACAAAAACGACTCAGAGGTTCCAGGTTTGAAATTTATCAAAATTCTCGTGCTGTTTTCATGTTATGGCTTTTTTTTTTTT
>JADBJO010005303.1:140720-148220 GCA_016801955.1 Conus betulinus | reverse complement strand
GAGAGAGAGAGAGAAAGAGAGAGACAGACAGACAGACACAGTCAGACAGAGACAAAGAGAGAGAGAGACAGACAGACAGACAGACAGACAGACAGACAGAGGGAGGAGGACAGACGAACAAACCGACGCACAAAATCCGGCAGGCAGGCAAGCCATAGACACAGCAGAGAGCAGACTAACCAGACACTTTCCCCCTTCCCTTCACCCCCCCCCCCCCCCCCCCCCCCCACCTTTATTCTGTAAAGAAACAAGACTGCCACCTCTCTATTTAGTCAACACAAGCATGACTTTTTTTCCTTTATAAGAGATAATGAATAAGGAAGCGATCGGGTTGTTCGGTTCGTGTCTGAACAAGCTAAAAGCCTCCTTCCCACTGTTAGGTTCCAGACAATGGCCTATGGTTCTTACTCTGGCCGGAGGTGCCTCATTTCTCGGAAACCTTGTCTCATCAGAGGCGGGAACTTCTTACAATCCTCGAGGTTCTTGGGTTCGTAGAGGTCATTCGGAGGAACCAGAGGTGGGAGTGGGGGTGCAGGGCTGAAGGAATGGAGGGTGAAAAGAGAGATGAATGGGAAGGACAGCAGGGAAAATGGGGATGTGTGTGTGTGTTGTGTGTGTGTGTGTGTGTGTGTGTGTGTGTGTGTGTGTGTGTGTGTGTGTGTGTGGTGTGTGTGTGTGTGTGTGTGTGTGTGTGTGTGTGTGTGTGTGTGTGTGTGTGTGCGCGTGCATACTTCTGCTTTCACAATTTCAACTATAGTTTTATTCACACTGCAGAGAGAGAGAGAGAGAGAGAGAGAGAGAGAGAGAGGGAGAGAGAGAGAGAGAGAGAGAGAGAGAGAGAGAGAGAGGAAGTGAGGAAAAGCAAATGGCAAAGACAGTAGACAGAGAGGGAGGAGGGAAAGGTGGTTGGGAGAGAGAGAGAGAGAGAGAGAGAGAGAGAGAGAGAGAGAGAGAGACAGACAGACAGAGACAGAGACAGAGAGAGGGAACAAACGAAGAGACGGGAACATAAGAGTCCAGCAGGCAAGCAAGCCATAGACACAGCAAAACAGACACTTTCCCGTCCCCCTGCCCCCCCTTATATTTTGTAAAAAGAAAACAAGACTACCACCTCTCTTTTTCTGTCATCAGAAGCCTGACTTTTACAAGAGAGAATGAATCAGGAAGTGATCCAATTGTTCGGTTCGTGTCTAAACAAGCTCAATGTCCTCCTTCCGTTGCTACGTTCCAAAGGGCCCGTAGTTCTTATTACTCTAGCTGGAGGTGCCTCATTTATCGGAAACCTTATCTCATCAGAGGCAGGAACTTCTTACAGGCCTTGAGGTTCTTTGGTTTGTAGAGGTCATTCGGACGGGAGAGGAGGTGGAGTGGGGGGTGCAGAGCCGAAGAAATCGGACGTGAAAAACAAACATGAGAGAGAGAGAGAGAGAGAGAGAGAGAGAGAGAGAGAGAGAGAGAGAGAGAGAGAGAATGAGAGCGAGAAGAGGGAGATAGAAAGAGAGAGACAGGAGAAACTCATACAGACAGACAGAGAGAGACAGAGACAGAGGGGGAGATACGAGAGAAGAGAGAGAGAGAGAGAGGGCGAGAGAAAGAGAGAGAGAGAGAGAGGGAGAGAGAGAGAGAGAGAGAGAGAGAGAGAGAGAGAGAGAGTGTGTGTGTGTGTGCACAGAACACACACGCACACAAACATGCACATATGTGCACATACTTACACATATCTACATACGCACATTTACATAAATGCATTTCTGCAAACATACTGAGAGAAGGGGAGAAAGACAAACAAAATGACTACAAGGAGAGGAGTGAGAGAGTGAAAAGGTCAGAGAGAGAGAGAGCGAGAGAGAGAGAGAGAGAGAGAGACTCACAGAGAGACAGAAAGAGAGAGGGAGACAGACAGACAGTCAGACAGACAGACTGACATACAGACAGACAGAGAGATTCTAGTACATAAAGAGATGAACACGCTCACAGAAAGAGGAATTCAGAGAAAAAAGAGAGACAGCACTACCGCACCAAGAAGACACTTCCTTGCTTTCGCAGCTTCTACTTTCAACATTTTTTGTTTATATCTGCCCTTTTCTTTTTTTAACAAAGAGAATGAGTGATGAAGCTCTCCGATTGTTTGATTCATGTCTGAACAAGCTAAAAGCCTCTCTCATCAGTCGCTATGTTCCAGACAAGAGGTCATCATTCTTACAATGGCTGTAGGTCATAGCAGAATTGCTTCATTTCACGGAAACCTTGCCTCATCAGTTGGAATGGAAGTTCTCACAATTCTTGAGGTTCTTAAGATTTGTGAAGATCAGGCAGACAAAGATGGTGGGGCGGTGATGGTGGTGGTGGTGGTGGTGGTGCGGGGGGGGGGGGGGGGGGGGGGGGGGATGGGACATGAGAAAAGGGATGGGGGGGAGGGAGTAAGGACTGATGGAAAAGACAGCAGGGAGATGGAAGAAAAGGAGTGAGGGAGAAAGAAGAGAGAGAGAGAGAGAGAGAGGAGAGAGAGAGAGAGAGAGAGAGAGAGAGAGTGGTACGTGCGTGCATGCGTGCTCGAATATATATATATATATATATATATATATATATATATATATATATATATATATATGGGGGGACGAGAAAGGAATGAGGAGGGGGGGGGGGGCGAAGGAAGGAGATGAAAAAGATAAATATATTCTATAGTTTCGCATTCCACAATCTTGATAAATATATTCTATAGTTTCGCATTCCACAATCTTGATATAGTTTCACATTCCACAATCTTGACAATCTCTTCTAAACATAAATGTGTAGTAGAAATTCTAAATGAACGTATGTTAGCAAAGAAAGCTACGCTACATGAGTGAATAATGAAGATAGCATGAAGCACAAAAATTAAGTCTCAAAGTTATCGAGCCGTAGTAATCAACCAGTCATTTTCGTCTAAAATATAAGCTTATTTCTTTTGTTAATAGCATGGAACACATATCTTGAAACATTGTGTCTATGACTCGTACTTGCTGCTTTCAACAGAACATTTACAGGCACTTTCATTGATTCTCTTGGAGATTTAGCTCGAAGGTCTATATACAGGCAAGAATTAAATAAAAAAAATGATGCTCATTTTCAACTTGACCCGCACAAAATAAAACAATTTTTACCTTCGACAGATTCACGGTACCGATGTACATCATTTTTCAGAGGAAGCACGTTAACTCTTTACTGAGAAAAGGCTACACGAAAGCAATACATATCCATGACAGAAACGTACCTTTCTTTTTCAAAAAGTTTTAAATGCTCTGTGTGTGCTGTATCTGTCCCGATCTCTGATAGCTGCGTTCCACTCTTGAATAAA
Organism: Conus betulinus; assembly: GCA_016801955.1. Classification (NCBI taxonomy): domain Eukaryota; kingdom Metazoa; phylum Mollusca; class Gastropoda; order Neogastropoda; family Conidae; genus Conus; species Conus betulinus. The sequence goes on along the minus strand of JADBJO010005303.1, from coordinate 144,883 downwards.
GAGATCGACAATTCTTTGTTTAAACAAACTCAAAAACTGTTTAACATCGCCAGCTCCTTGTTGCAACCAAAACAATGCTGAACCCCGTTTCATACAAAGTTTCTCTTACCTTTGAAACCCAACAGTTTTTGCCAGCTCTGTCTAATTCAAGCAACATCATGTAAGCTTTATGTGGCAGTTTTTCAGCATCCATATGCAACAGTTTAAACCAAATCTTAAACACGCAACGTAAGAATTAACATACAGAGGGTATCTTCCCAGATCTCCATATAATATCTTATTAGGGGTTCTACTTGGAACACCCATAAACTCTTACATGCCATTAGATGTACTTTTCCTATTGATCCAAGCTATTTAACCCCCCACACTTCTGATGACTATAACAGTACTGGCTGAATCTTTACATCAAACATTTTAAAAAAGGTAATTGAACTCATTTCCCTATACTTTTGGAAAACCCTGCACAGCTGTAAAGCGGCTTTCTTTCTTTTTGCTGCCAAATGCATTGTGCCTTTCTAGCACTAATCATAGTTGTGAAATTAAAAACTAAATAACAATAACATGGACAGAGAGAGAGAGGGAGAGAGAGAGAGAGAGAGAGAGAGAGAGAGAGAGAGAGGGAGGGAGAGAGAGACAGAGAAGACAGAGAGACAAAAAGAGACAGAAAGAGACAGAGAAAGAGACACAGGTAGGAAGAGAAAGAGGCAGAGACAAAACAGAGAAGACATAGACAGAGACTTACAGAGACACAGAGGGTGAGGCAGAGAAAACCTAATACATAAGGAGAGGAAAACGAATTCATAGAGGAAGATAGATAAACAACAGACAGCAAAAGGCGCCAAGCAGACACTTTCTTTACTTCCTTCGCAGTTTCTACACTGTACTTTTTGTTATCAGCAACCTGAATCCTACTTTTGTTTTACCAAAGAGAATGAGTGATGAAGTTCTCTGATTGTTTGCTTCTTGTCTGAACAAAAGCTAAAAGACTCTTTCGTTTTGCGTTCCAGACCAGAGGTCATCGTTCTTACAATGGCAGTACGTCGCTGCAGAATTGCTTCATTTCACGAAACCTTGCCTCATCTGACGGAATGGAAGTTTTCACAATTCTTGAGGTTCTAGGAGTTTGTGGAGGTCAAGCACCTAGGGTTGCTGATGTGGTGATGTGAATGAGAAGGAATGGGGGGATGGGGGGGGGGGGGGGGGGGGGGGGGAGAATTAATGGGAAAGATAGCAGGGAGAGGGAATGAACGAAGTGCGTCTGTGTGTGTGTGTGTGTGTGTGTGTGTGTGCACGCGCGCATCTATCAATAAAAACCGGACTCGGAATCTAAATAGCAGCGAAGATAACCATTCTCCTCTCTGGCAAACAGTTTTTGCGTTTCACATACTGAAACAGATTTTCAGTCTCCTGGCCTATGGTGGGTCTGTGCATTTTAGGGGCTTGATCTCTCCCTTAAAAAGGTTAAGCTAGCCATCATGTGTCAAATGTCTCTGTACTCGACAGGTTGTCAGAGGAAAATGACGGCTGATGAAATTTGTTTTTCTTTAGTCATCTGTATGAAAGGTGACGGAGACATCACAAAACATGCAGTGTTACGTAATACCAGTTAACTCAAACACGACAATCTCACAGCTCTTGGAGGTCTTCAGCTTTTAATGTTGATGAGCGAAGTGAAGTCGTTCGCCATGCGAGTCGCACGTGCAAATACGTTTAGGAACGAAACGTCCGACACTTTCACGGGATTCATGTAATAACAAATTGACACGACGGAGAAAAGAGTGTTGCAGCAACCTAATCTGTGACAGGAGAGGGAGCGGGGAAGGAAACGAGGGGTGGCGTGAACAAATTCCTAAAGTACTGCATGCCTGTTCATATCTATGCAGATGGCTTCTGACGCAATATCTGAACGACTCATCATCATCTGCACTCATGAAACAAAGACAGACAGACCTGGGGAAGGGGGTCAAGAGAGGAAAAAAGGGAAAGGAGGAATGAAAACGGCCGTCCAAAAAGAACGTAAAATTGATACATTCAAGTTAAGAAATATATATATATAATATATATATATATATATATATATATATATATATGTATGGAGAGAGAGAGAGAGAGAGAGAGAGAGAGAGAGAGAGAGAGAGAGATTTAATTAAGTGCACAGAATAAAGTATAGCATGTTTGAAGCAAAGTCTGTTCTTCAAGATGAAAAGAAATAACAGAGAAGAAAATAAACACACAAGTTGTAAATAAAAAAAAAAAACACATAACCTAGCAGCACAAACAATGTTGTCATAAATTTTAGAGAGAGAGAGAGAGAGAGAGAGAGAGAGAGAGAGAGAGAGAGAGAGAGAGAGAGAGATTTTATTTAAAAAAAAAAACAAAAACAAAAAAAATGACAGAAAAAGATGGAATACAACAAACGCACTTGAACCCCTCTCAATCTACGCCCGCTCCTATAGAATTGCTTTGGCATTCTCCAGAAGATCAATGCGACTTCTCCAATCAATTTCAGTGATGGTGGAGAGAGGGAGAACTCGGAGGGTTCCTCCTACCAATCAGACGACGGTTTATACTGTTTTTGATAGCCGCGGAGAGAATTACAATTACCGAACATTATTCGGAAAAGGTTTCCGCTTTGATCTTTAGGCCTTTTACGAGAACACGAATACTGTTTGCATTGAATATGCAGTGGAGTTTAAATGGAAAGAAGCTGTAATTGAATTTTAGGTTATATACACTTAGTTTTTTTTTTTTTTTTTCAATCACTCTCTTTTTATTCATACATGTCCTTGTAAATATCCGGGTATTTGATTCGTCCAATTCTGTCACGTCCCTGCTGATTGGATGGTGGAGATGTCGGTTTTCACAAATGTCAGAGTTATAGTGTCTGGCAGGGATGATTGCCGTGTTATTTTGACAGGACGGGCGGGGGGGAGTGTGTGGGGGGGTGTGGGGGGGGGGGGGGGGGGGGGGGGGGGCGGCTCGCAAGTAGTCCATGACTTCCGAAGCGAGGAGTCTTGGGTCGGCTGCTGAGCTAACGATCGTGATGGAACCATTGATGTGGATCAGATGTTCACGGCTTGGAAACACTTTTCTGTCCTACCAGCTCAATGGGTACCTGATTCACGTCCGGAAAAGTGAAAGTGGTGGAAAGAGAGGGTTGTAACCTGCCTTCCGTAACACCGTGACTAGACAAGGACGAACATTTTCAAGCATCTGTGGTTCATCGGCTTTGGTTCTATAACTCTTCACATTGAAATTGTATGAGTGACAGGAGCTCGTCACGGACAAGTTTCGCAGGCGGCTAACTGTGTGACTTCCCACAGCTCTCTATGGATATCTGTAACAGGCCAGTAACTGTAATATTACCGACAGCTCACTATATAGAACTGCGACAGGCCAGTAACTGTGTGGTTGCCAACAGATGTCTATGCATAACTTTAACAGGCCAGGAACTGCGTGATTGCCAACAGCTCTCTATATAGAACAATAACAGGCCAGTAACTGCGTGATTGCCAGCAGCTCTCTATATAGAACTATAACAGGCCAGGAACTGCGTGATTGCCAAAAAGCTCTCTATATAGAACTATAACAGGCCAGGAACTGCGTGATTGCCAAAAGCTCTCTATATACAACTATAACAGGCCAGTAACTGCGTGATTGCCAACAGCAGCTCTATATATAGAACTATAACAGGCCAGTAACTGCGTGATTGCCAACAGCCAACTCTCTATATAGAATGTTAACAGGCAAGTAACTGCGTGATTGCCAACAGCTCTCTATATAGAACTATAATAGGCCAATAACTGCGTGGTTGCCAACAGCTCTCTCTCTATAGAACTATTACAGGCCAGTAACTGCGTGATTGCCAATAGCTCTCTATATAGAACTATAACAGGCCAGTAGCTGCGTGATTGCCAACAGCTCTCTATATAGAACTATAACAGGCCAGGAACTGCGTGATTGCCAAAAGCTCTCTATATAAACTATAACAGGCCAGTAACTGCGTGATTGCCAAAAGCTCTCTATATACAACTATAACAGGCCAGTAACTGCGTGATTGCCAACAGCTCTCTATATAGAACTATAATAGGCCAATAACTGCGTGATTGACAACAGCTCTCTCTATAGAACTATTACAGGCCAATAACTCCGTGATTGCCAAC
>JADBJO010005303.1:130720-135720 GCA_016801955.1 Conus betulinus | reverse complement strand
AACCACCGCTGATTGAACCAGTCCCTCCGTGGTTCGCGGTGACTAGGTTAACCTTCCTCCGATGTCCAGCCTCACAAACCCTTGGAGGTTTACCACGTGTTCATCGGCGTAATGTAATGAAATATGAAGGATGGTTGATGAGGGTCGGAGAGAGAGAGGAGAGAGAGAGAGAGAGGAGAGAGGAGAGAGAGAGGAGAGAGAGAGAGAGAGAGACAGACAGACAGACAGACAGACAGACAGACAGACAGACAGGACAGACAAAGACAGAGAAGAATAAGAAGAAGAAGAAGACGGCCGAAGGCAGAGGGCATAAAGGGGAGGGGGAAATTGGAGGGGGGGAGGTGGAAAAGGGAGTTGATGGAGGGGTGTAAAAGAGGGAGGCGAGACAGACCAAAAAGTAGAACTGAAATTAGCTCTAAGATTTGTCGTCAAGATTTCACGCTCTTACAAAGCAAAACACAAAGGAAAAAAAAAGACTGGCAAATACTAAGAACACTGGAGAAATGGGACTCTGACTATAATTATACATATATAAAAACAATAGAAAGAAACAACGAGGAGGCAAGAGAATATAATGATTCTACTTTTGTTTTGATGTTTGTAGGATCAATTATTGACTTTCGGAGTTTATTGTTGTTGCTGCTGTTTGTTTACCTACTTTCCCCCGGAGAATACAGTTTCAGTAAAAATGAGAGAGAGAGAGAGAGAGAGAGAGAGAGAGAGAGAGAGAGAGAGAGAGAGAGAGAGAGAGAGAGAGAGAGAGAGAGAGAGAGAGAGAGAGGGCGGAGATCTTCGGGCAAAGTCATAAACTATTTCTACTTTAACATTAAAAGTTCATCCATTATAGTAAGGCGTAGATGACTTTAAAAGGAAAAAAAAAAAGAGAGAGAGAAACAATTGAAACAACAAACAAGAATAAAGATACAAAGAAGAAAGGAGTCAAACACACAAATATGGAATAAGTGATCCTCTTATCGAAGGGAAGAGAGAGAGAGAGAGAGAGAGAGAGAGAGAGAGAGAGAGAGAGAGAGAGAGAGAGAGAGAGAGAGAGAGAGAGCAGAGAGAGAGAGAGTAAAAAAAAAAGATATATATATATATATATATACATACACACACACACACACACACACACACACACACACACACACACACACACACACACACACACACATATATATATATATATATATATATATATATATATAAAAAATAATAATAACACACAACAAAAACTGCTAAGGATAATAATTAGACAACTACAATGCATCAATAATATCAACATTTTTATGTGGTTATAAGGCAAAACGAGAACGAACGGTACTACAATCAGTTATCAGTAAGCAGCAATGAATGCCTAGCATCAATGATCATAACACTTATTTTTCATGATGTGTGTGTGTGTGTGTGTGTGTGTGTGTGTGTGTGTGTGTGTGTGTGTGTGTGTGTGTGTGTGTGTGTGTGTGTGTGTGTGTGTGTGTGTGTGTGTGTGTGTGTGTGCGTGTGCGCGCGCGCGTGTGTGCATGTGCGCGCATGTGTGCGCGTGTGTGTGTGTGTGTGTGTGTGTGTGTGTGTGTGTGTGTGTGTGTGTGTGTGTGTGTGTGTGTGTGTGTGTGTGTGTGTGTGTGTGTGTGAGAGAGAGAGAGAGAGAGAGAGAGAGAGAGAGAGAGAGAGAGAGAGAGATGCCATTATATCTTACCTTCCCCTTCCATCTTTTTGTTTTTCTTCTTGACCATTCATACACTACCCAAGACTATAATTAGTAAATAAGCGACAATCCATCGAAGGACCACTCTGACTGCTAGGACACTTTGGTCTCCTTCGCATACCTTCTGGGTACCTTAAACATCCCGGATAAATGTTGCGTCTTACATTAATCTACATTTGAACTTTTCAGCTTCTTATTCATGATGGTAATTATTCTCCTGTTCCCATCCCTCTCTTCACTTGCTGGCTTGGGAGACCGTTGATTGCGATTACCTTCCTAAGGCGTTGAAAATATAAAAAAAAAAAGGTGAGAGAAAAAAAAAAGAATAAATTCCGTATCGCCTATAAGCCGCAGGGGCAGTACACAGTGACAGGTTCACCGACTCCAGGGCATGGCATGATTGAAAACGGATCCTATTCCTCTCCTTTAGCCGCCTTTCCTCTTCCCAAAACTGGATCGGATACCTAGTACCCCTCCTACGGCTGGGCGGATCGCGGACAGAGATGGTTTTCAAGCCGAAAAAGAAGAATCCGCCCAACACGTGGTTCGAACTAATGACCGTCAGCTCTCCGGCAGGAAAACGGTTTAAAAACGTCTGACCATGGGCCCTTACCGCAGAAATATTTGATGGCATCAGTCTGTGAAATACCACGCATGAACAGCGCGTTCGGGTCTACGAACGAATTTCCTTTAGAAGACGAGGTCGACTTCAGGCAAGTGTGATAAATGGGTCCGCTGTCAAGACACACTTAGAAGGCTCCCGTATATTGTCGGTGAATGATTTAACATTTACCCCTCAACACCCTTCCCCTCCCCCTTCACCTCCCTAACCCCTCTTCTTAATTTCGCCGAGTCATAACTTAAAGAAATGACAAGAGAATTGTTTTCCGTTAAATTTATTCGCTTACATATGTCTGTAGGTCCATGTTCTTAGTTACTGTCGGCACTGATATGTTTCATACATCCTGGGTAGTTAGGACAACGTTGAGGTGATGGTGACACAGTTTGGCCTACCTTGCATTAGTTTTTAATCCTGCAGCATACAGTCAAAGGCTCCCACAAATTTTACTTTTTGACAGCGCATATTCTTCTTGTAATTTCTACCCATTTTCTATTCTGTCCTTCGCTGGCAGCTTCTGAGAGCGCTGGATTTTGTTTTTTGTCCACGCGGTGGTGAGAATACCATATGGTTATAGGTAATTTATTTCCCACTGATTCCAAGGACACACACACACACACACACACACACACACACACACACACACACACACACACACACACCACACACACACACACAGAGAGAGAGAGAGAGAGAGAGAGAGAGAGAGAGAGAGAGAGGAGAGAGGGTAATTGACAGATTATTATCCAAATTCATTATTCATGTATTTGTTTTTTGTTTATTTGTTTATCTACTTATTTATCCTTTTTTCATTCATTCATTTATTTATTCATAACCTCTGTGCCACCTCAGTGGCTTGGCACCTACTCCGTTTGTTCCATCCACAGCCACAGCCTGACCAGTTCTGCCCCACCCTTGGCATCGGCAATCCACAGGGAGCAGTCAATGTCAACTTTTCATGAGGCAAACCCAGCAAAGGAGACACAGCACTGCTGCCTAGTCACTTCAGCAGTGTGTTCAACGAGGGGACACAGCACTGCTGCCTGGTCACTTCAGCAGTGTTCAACGAGGGGACACAGCACTGCTGCCTGGTCACTTCAGCAGTGTTCAACGAGGGGACACAGCACTGCTGCCTGGTCACTTCAGCAGTGTTCAACGAGGGGACACAGCACTGCTGCCTAGTCACTTCAGCAGTGTTCAACGAGGGGACACAGCACTGCTGCCTAGTCACTTCAGCAGTGTTCAATGAGTGGACACAGCACAGCTGCCTAGTCACTCCAGCAGTGTTCAATGAGGGGACACAGCACTGCTGCCTAGTCACTTCAGCAGTGTTCAATGAGGGGACACAGCACTGCTGCCTAGTCACTTCGGTAATGTTCAGTGGTGTCTGTTATGACCCAACACACGCAGGGCACCACCTATTAAAGTCTCGACTGGAGACAATAATTGCTCACGTGCGAAGCCGGCGGCGTGAGTGAGCTCTCCCTGTGGAGGGGGGGCACCACATCCGTCCAGCGACAGCCCCTATGGATATGCCAATGCCGGTGAAACCGACAGATTCAAAGCAAGATGCGGAGAAGCATTCGGACTCCAGATTACAACGACAGCAGGGCATGGAGGGCTAGAGAATTTGAGACTTTTTGTTTTGTTTTTGTTTTCATGCTGATCGATGAGGATGAGGATGGTGAAGAGGATGCTACGGATTTCCATTCTGGTCTGAGACGGCATGCCAGGGCTTGTACTCTACACTGTCTTTCATAATACATCTATCTATCTTTGTCAAGCAGACACACACACACACACACACACACACACACACACACACACACACACACACACACACACACACACACACATGTACGTGCAGTTTTAGTCAGAAAATTCAAGCAACACTTTCACGGAAGCATCAGTCAAGTCGATGAAACCCCACTGTCTGTTCGCAGTCTTCCGAGTTGAGAGCGTATCAAACTAAGCTCTAGGAAGGAGCTGGTCTGGGCAGAAAAAAAACGGCTCTCTGACGGGAATCGAGCTCACGACCTCGCAGCCGGGAGTATGTGACGATAAACATTTTGCCACAGCGGCTGGTATGTGAAAAAAAAAAATCTGCATTTTCGATATTGTAAACAAAATTTTAGTTCTATCTATCTATCTGTTTTTCTTTCTATCTTACTTTCTTTCAATCAATCAATCAATCAATCAATCAATCAATCAATCAGTCAATCTATCTATCTATCTATCTATCTATCTATCTATCTATCTACCTATCTGTCTATCTATCTATTTGTCTATCCACCTACTTATCCATGAAAAAGAAGATGTGTGTGTGTGTGTGTGTGTGTGTGTGTGTGTGTGTGTGTGTGTGTGTGTGTGCGTGAGAGAGAGAGAGAGAGAGAGAGAGAGACAGACACAGACAGACAGACAGACAGACAGACAGACAGAGACAGAGAGGTAGACAGACAGAGACAGAGGAGGGACTTGGGTTAAATACAAGAAAAAAAGTAAAAGCAGAGATGATTCTGTGGACAGCCTGCGGGAACATCAAATACAAAGGAGCCGGATGCTTCTTTCGGTACTATGTAGTACCTCCAAAGGGGATCAGATGCATGCACACATGAAAGCTCCTGTGTGTGCAGTGTCGTCTTCTTTGTGATCAATTTTTTTTCCTTGTTTGTTCTT
>JADBJO010005303.1:118220-120720 GCA_016801955.1 Conus betulinus | reverse complement strand
GAGAGAGTGTGTGTGTGTGTGTGTGTGTGTGTGTGTGTGTATGTTTAAATTATAATGGAGCTATTTGATTGTTAAGGGTTCCTGAGGAAGCCTTTTGATAGGCTTGAAAGCTTGAAAAAAAAAACTCCGCAGGCAGTGTGATGACCTATTGTTCATCACCATATATATACTCCCCCGGGCTTTCCTCCTTCCTGTTTTTGCGTTGTGTTTTTGTGTGTTTGTTTCCTTGCCTTTTTCTTTTTTGCTCTCCTGTTTTACATCTTTGTTCGATTATTTTTTTCTGTTCTCACCCCTCCGTCTCTCTCTCTCTCTCTCTCGGCTCTCTCTCTCTCTCTCTCTCTCTCTCTCTCTCTCTCTCTCTGTCTCTCTGTTTCTCTCTCTTTTTTTTTCTTTCTTTCTTTCTCCTGCTCCTCCTCCCATCTTCTCCTTCTTCTTTTCCTTTCTGTTCTTGTTTTGGTTCTTGTTCTTGTTCTCTTCTTGTTCTTGTTCTTGTTGTTCTTGTTCTTGTTCTTGTTCTTCTTCTTCCCCCTTGGCTCATATTCTATGCCACCACTTCTGCCCAATGACTCTCAAGTGACTCATAACCTGGCTTATCCTGTGGCAGTGCTGGCACCGTCAATCCACAGGGGGCAGTAAACGTCATGGCGTCAAGGGGAAACCCACCGGAGGAGACACTGCACTGTTACCGAGTCAACGGTATCTATCTGTTCCAATACGCTGGACACCATCAACCAAAAACACCAAAAATGACAATAATTTCTTCATATCAGAGCCAGCTTAGTGATCTCCGCTCCCCCTCTCCTCCCCCCCCCCCCCCCCCACCTTCCCAAAGGACGCCATCAAATCAGTCCAACAACACGCCTCATGATCTTGTCAAAATCGGGACCATGGCATAAGCTCACAAGAGCCGTAGAAGTGGACAGAAATCTAAACATAGGTCACCGGGAGCGCATGGCATGAAAGACCATGAGGTCCTGGGGTTCCAATCTGGTCTGGGACTACAGGACAGGGCTGTTTTCCCACGCTCACTTTCATAAAGATCCATTCTGGCGTCAACCAGACCCGAGCGATACAGAAACCCACAGTGCTCCGATAAAGAAAATTTTGAGCGATATACAGAGAGACAAACCCAAAAAGTGGATGAAACTCCACCGTATGGATCTAGATTCCCAGTTAAATCAATAGTAAAACTCTTCTTCTCTTTGCAGGGAGCCCATAAGTCTAAAAACAAACAAACAAACAAACAAACAAACAACAAACAACAAAACACACACACACACCTAAATATCTCTGATGAGAATTGAACCCACGACCTCCTTGCTCGGAATCCGGGATGCTGACCACCGCACCAGGACGGCTGGTTTTACGTGCCATTTACGTGGCATTAATCCAGCGCTACTTATTCCAGCTCCCTAATCCACAGCCACACACTAGCGTGTCCCGTCGCAGCCCCGGCACCGGCAATCCGTAGGAAGCAGTCTGTGTGAAAAACGTCTTGCGGCGTCCCACCAGAGGAGACACTGCTCTGCTACCGAGTCATTCTGTTGGTGTTCAATAGCAACTGTTCTGATCTACGCATACGCGCCAGGACGCCACCTTCTAAACGTCCTGATGATGACAGCGAGTGATTTGTCACGGAGCCAGCATCAGCGTTATTGACTGACTTCCTCTGTTTCTTTTCCTCTCCGTGGGGGGGCACCACCACACCCGTCCAACGACAGTCGCCATAACCTCGCTGATGTTGCCGACCTGGCTCCCCCCCCCCCCCCCCTCTCTCTCTCTCTCTCTCTCTCTCTCTCTCTCTCTCTCTTATCAACCCGCAGTCAGGCCAGTGTTTCTGTTTGCCTTGCTATTCTTCTTCTTTTCTTTTCTCTCGCAAAGTTAAAAAGGGGTTAAAAGCCCCACCGTCTAACTGCCGCAGGGACAGTTTGACTGACAGAAAACGGCCACGCCACAAGCACAGTATTAACGGAAACCGGCGTCCACAACTCACCTTACGGCGCTCTAACCCTCCCTGAAGTGAGTTGGGCACCCATTTCTAGAGACAGTGTTCAAAGCGTAAACTCCGACCCTGAGAGTGATTCCAACACACGCGGCTAATTTTCCAACCAAACACTCCATCCCTACAAAGTAAATGCTAGGGAGCTGCGACAAATGAGGGCAGGATGGGGATGGGGAGGGATGTAGATCGGGGACGGGGGTGGGGGGTGGAGGCTTGAACGGGAAAATTAGCAAAATGAAGCTGTCCCATCTAGCCAAACGAGGAGTTACTTTCAAAATCATCATAAAATCATCACTACTAGAATCATTTTCAGTTAGCTAAGTTTTCACAGATCAATATATTACGCGAATTCCCCTTCTGTCTGATATGCAGAAATCACGTTACTCAGCAAGTATTTCATCAAATCAGTCATTCAATATTTAGTTTCTCAGCTGTCAGGTTAGTGAATTCAGTTGCATAGTGGGGTGACTGCAAGCGGAAATCGTTAATACCCATCCT
>JADBJO010005303.1:106337-113837 GCA_016801955.1 Conus betulinus | reverse complement strand
TCGCTCTCCTTCTCTCTCTCTTTGTTTCTGTCTGTCTGTCTGTCTGTCTGGCTGTCTGTCTCCCCGATGTGTCATCATTCTACAGCCAGTCAGAGCTGGGTATACAGGGCTCTGTTTAGCTGCATGTGTTTTCTTCCGAGATTTGGTTTGTTTACCTAAAGATGTCAGTCTTGTGTGTGTGTGTGTGTGTTGGGGGGGGGGGGGGGGGGGGAGTGGGGGGGGGGGAGTGGGGAGGGGGGAGCGGGAGGGACATGATCATAGTCTCGCCTGATTCTTCCACTCTTCGCCTATACGAATCCATTCCGCACACGCAAGGTCACAACAGGTCCGAATCCACGGTTACAGTTTAGGCCCCAAACGCTATATTATATTCTCTGTGACACTCCAAGCTGCGGCTTTCTTTTCTCAGAAAGTCAGCCATCACCAAAAACATATTCATGGCACAGTCCAGCCCTTGACTCATACATGCATGGCAGGCCTGTATTGTACGCTTACTTTCATAATATATCCCGGCGTCAACCAGGCCCGAGAGATACAGACGCCTGCAGTGATGGTCAGGAACTTTGAGCAACACTTTCAGAGACGCATCCATTAAGTGGATGAAACTCGACTGTGTGGTCCCAGTCTTGCTATCTGAGCCTTTAGCAAACTCAACTCTTGGTAGGTGCCGGTCGGGGTAGAAAATACCCACATATAAATAGGTCTGACCGGAATCGAACCCACGACCTCCCAACTGGGAGTTCGCGACGCGAACAACTTCGCCATGGCGGCTGGTATATCTGATTTCTTTGATTGAGATCATGGTATGATTCCTATAGATGCTGTAGTTCCTGTCAATATCGTTTTTTTTCTTAAACACGATTCAACTTTAAGATCAGACGAGAAATGAATTAGTTCTTGTCCCTCTTAATTTTAACCTTTATATTGTGTGAAATCAGATAGGATTAAGCACAGACGTTCTGAACTATAGGATTTTAAAAGGAAAATATTATATCATTCCGCGGGACGAAAGGAACAAACAATATACAAACAAAACACGACGCGTTTCGACCTCTTTGGTCTTCTTCTTTAGGCAAAATAAAACAACATTCAGGACAATGAAAACGAGAAAGAACTTATCGTCTCAAATTTGGGCTCAAAATAGACGTTGAATAGCGTTTTGTACGAGAATAGGATTTTATTTTTTTTTTTTTAATTCTTGTCATTATCCCGGTAGATTATAGTTATATCATCATTTGTCACATGTTTGAAATAAAACACCATTTAAAATAAGATGTTGAAAGATCCTTGAGGTCAAAGTCACAGTTTGGATGTTTGCTGGAGCAGGGTGGTGGGAGGGAGAGATACCTTAACACTCAGCCTGTGTCATACGTGAAGAGAAATTTCAACAGGTGAAAAAACGGTGGATTTTTCTACCGATCAGAAAGAAGTATACAGAATTCGGCGACTCACTTACCCCGAGATATACATTAACATTCACTCACATTTAGAGAGAGAGAGAGAGAGAGAGAGAGAGAGAGAGAGAGAGAGAGAGAGAGAGAGGAGAGAGAGAGAATACATCGACGAAGTTTCAACAGATGACTTGTTCTTTGACTTTCTTTTGCGTTTATAGTTCGTTTTACCTACAACGGAAATGAGATACACGTGATAAATAATAATAATAGTACTTATGATATTGATGACGATGATTGACAATAATAATGATGATATTAATGATATTGGTAACGCTAATAACAATAATGATAAAAAAAAAAATAGTAGTAGTAGTTGTAACAATAATAAAAATGATGATGATAAATAATAATAATGATAATAACAACAAGAACAATGCTACTACTACTACTACTACTACTACTACTACTACTACTACTACTATACACTACAACAACAACAACAAACAACAAGTATGATAATGAGCATGATAATGATGATGATGATGATGATGATGATAACAATAACAAAAGTAAAAATAAGGACAATAATAACAGTGATTATGATGACGATGATGATAGTATTCATAATATTAAACTATAACAGTAATAATGATAATAATGTAATGCAATGTAAAAGAATATTTATAGAGCGCTTTACCTTGCAAGAGCCCAAAGCGCATATTACAGAAAAAACATGATAAATTGTAATTCTATTTCAAAGCACCACACACACACACACACACACACACACACACACACACACACACACACACACACACACACACACACACACACACACACACACACACACACATACACACACACACACACACACACACACACACACACACACACACACACACACACACACACACACACACACACACACACACACACACACACACACACACACACATCACACACACACACACACACACACACACACACACACAACACACACACACACCACACACACACACACACACACACACAACACAAACACACACACATAGTAATAATGATAATCATCATCATCATCATCATCATCATCATAAAATCAACAACAACAACAAATAAAATAACAATGATGATGATGTTAATAGTAGTAATGATAACAATAATGATGATGATGATGTGTGATGATGATGATGATGATGATGATGATGATGATGATGATGATGATGATAACAGTAATCATCATCATCATTATCAACATCATTATACTTATAACGATAATCATAATCATAATCAAAATGATAACGTTAATGACTTTAAAAGGTTTAGAGGCACAAAAAGGAAATGTTTTCTAAATTCGTTCAGCTATTCTTTCCCGTTACCCCCCCCCCCCATCTCGTTAAACACACACAAACCACACACACACACACACAACACACACACACACACACACACACACACACACACCACACACACACACACACACACACACCACACACACACACACACACACACACTGAATAACGTGCTCTCATTGGTGGAAAGAATCGTTGGTGTTAATACTAACTCTCCCGCACCGCCTGACATAGTCCCCACAGCCTACCTCTTAAAAATGCCTGTGTGTGTGTGTGTGTGTGTGTGTGTGTGTGTGTGTGTGTGTGTGCGCGTGTGCGTGGTGTGTGTGTGTGTTGTGTGTGTGTGTGTGTTGTGTGTGTGTGTGGTGTGTGTGTGTGTGAGCTCGTGTGTGTGGGTCTGGTGTGTGTGTGTGTGTGTGTGTGTGTGTGTGTGTGTGTGTGTGTGTGTGTAGGGGGGGGGGGGGGGAGGGTCGGGGGAGGCTGCATTTGGACACCAATCCTGTTGTCACCACTTCCGCTCACCCCTCTACCCCACCATCACCCTATTCCCCTCCAACTCGATTAATCGTTCCACCATGCAATAGAAAATACCAACGTGTCCCTCGGTATGAGTTTGATGGACTACATTTTTGAACGAAACACGACTACACAGATGTTTAGACTTCAGGTAAAAAAGTTAACAGGGACAAAAAGTACCACCATAAACTTCCTACCCCCTCCTCACCCCCCCCCCCCCCCCCCAAAAAAAAAAAAAAAAAAAAAAAAACAAAAAAAGAAAGAAAAAGACACCACCCTTCCCCACCCCCAGCCCCCACACAAAAACACCCAACAAAACTACCGTTGTACCAACAGTGTACGCTTTGATCACAAACGTAGTTTTTTTTTTGTTTTTTTTTTTCTTTTTTTTTTTTTACGTACACTGTAAACACCAAAGGACAAGTCAAGTCAAAAACTGCCTTTATTCAAGGTTAAATATTAAGCTTCACGGCTTTTTTTTCATCCTGTCCTCACAAAAAATAATCATAATCATAAAGAACAAACAAACAAACAAAATCTTGTATCAACACCTGGTGAAGAATACGCTTTTATTTAAAGGAGAAAAAGGTTGGGGGGGGGGGGGGGGGGGGGGGGGGGAGGAGTTTCCCATTCTTTAATGTTGGTCAGTTCCGGTCGGAGCCTGCATGACAGGGCTGTACTCTACGCTTTCTTTCTTAATAATCTATATCCCAGCGTCAAGCAGGCCCGAGAGATACAGACACCTGCAGGGTTTGTCCAGGAAATTTGAGCATACACTCTCATCATAGAAGCATCTATTAAATGGATGAAACTCGGTTTTGTGGTCTTCCTATCCTCCTCCCGCCCCTCCCACACTTCCCCCTCCCCCCCTTCCCCCCCCACCCCCACACCCCCACCCCAATTTAGCCCGTGGCAAAACTCAACTCTGGGTAGGAACCTGTCGGGGCAGAAAAAAAAAGTTAAAAAAAAAAATCCATATGACTCCTACATGATGAGAATCGCACTACCAGCTGGACATTTATCTCTCTCTCAGCTCTCTCAAATCTCTCTCTCTCTCTCTCTCTCTCTCTCTCTCTCTCTCTCACACACACACACACACACACACACACACACACACACACACACACACACACACGCACACAACACATACATGCGTGCATGCATGCGCACGCTTGTGTGTGTGTGTGTGTGTGTGTGTGTGTGTGTGTGTGTGTGGTGTGTGTGTGTGTGTGTGTGCACGCGCACGCGCATGTGTGGGTGTTTATTGATGTCGCGTTGACGAAGTTGCAAATCCTCTTTCTTTCTCGCGTGGCGTGTGTGCATACATGTGTTTCTGTGCTGCGCATATGTATGCATGTCCATGTGTATGATTATTGATGTTGTCTTGATAATACAACTCCCGACTCTCACTCCGTTATTGCCACCCCCCCCCCCCCCCCCACTCACCCATCTCCCCAATTCCTTTCTTCCTCTCTCCTCCCTCCCTCCCTCTCTCCCTCGCTCTTTCTCTCTCATGTATGTGCCTGTGCATGTTCGTGTGAGTCTCTCTCTCTCTCTCTCTCTCTCTCTCTCTCTCTCTCTCTCTCTCTCTTTTCTATCTCTATCTCTCCCTCCCCCTCTCTGTCTTCCCCCTCCTCTCTCTCTATGAAACTATCTCTCATCCCTGTCTCTCTCCCTAATTCTCTCTCTCACTCATCCCTCTCTCACACACACACATTCTCTCTCTCTCTCTCTCTGTCTCTCTCTCTCACTTTCTCTCTCTCCGTCATTCTTTCTCTCTCTCTCCCCCCTCTCTCTCACGCTCTCTCTCACTCACTATCTATCCATCTCTCACTCTCGTCCTCTCCCCCACCCCCCCCCCCCCTCTCTCTCTGTCTCTCCATCATTCTGTTTGCTCTGCCGCTGTGCAAGAGTCAAATGTTAATGGATTTTCATCATTTGTTTCCAGAAGCGGTAGTGTGAAAGCAGGCACTGGGATCTTTCTGTGCTTCTCCCCCATCCTGCCCGCCCGCCCACACACACACACACACACACACACACACACACACACACACCACACACACACACACACACACACACACACACACACCACAACAGTAACACAACAGTACACAACAGTACACAACACACAACACAACACAACACAACACAACACAACACACTACACTACACACACACACACAACACTACACTACACACACACACACACACACTACAGTACACACCACAACACCCTACTACTCTACACTACACTACACTACACTACACCACACACACACACACACACACACACACACACATACGCGCGAGCGCAAACACACACACACACACACACACACACACACACACACACACACACACACACACACACACACACACACACACACACACACACACACGGCAAGGAGAGTGGAGGAGAGTGGAGGGGCGGGAGAGTCGGCGCGGGGGGGTGGAGAGCCAGTACATCAAGTATTGTCCAAGCCATTGCCGCGGCTTGCACGTGCAACCAACGTCTAGCGTGTGACGACATCGAACTGACGGGAGAAGGAGGAGGAGGAGGAGGAGGAGGCATAAATACAGTCTGCTGGCCTCCACACAGACCAGAGGGAGGGGGTAGCTACAGCGTGGCTGGAACTGGAACGTGGTACTGTCTCTGGAACTCTGCGCGCTTACACTACCAAGAAAAGAAAAGAAAAAGAGTTTTGGAGGTTCGATTCTTCAGTGTGGACATTCGTTCTGCTAAGGTTAATGGGTTCCTGTCTTTCCCTCACCCTCTGTCCCTTTCTTCAATCGCCAGTGTGAAAATTTAGCTTCCTTGGAGAAGAATGAATAAAGTGTGAGGCGGAAAAAAAGAAAAAAAAAAAAAAAAAAAAAAAAAGAGAGAGAGAGAAAAAAGAAGTCAGAGAAATAATGCGGACTGAAAACAAAGCTGGAACGGAGCAGGATTCTTTTATGAGGAAATACAGTATCTATCATTCTTTATGACTTGTGATTAGAAAACTGCCACAGCCAAAAACAATTCTCTGTTTAGCCCAGTTTCTCTACAAGAGACACTTTGATACAGAGAAGAAATTATGAGAAGTGACGAGAAGCAGAATTCAGAAATTTTAATTTATAATATTTTAAAGAAGTTATATGTAGGACGACTGAAGACCGAACGAAATTGCAGTGTTTTTTTTTTTATCATTTACAGAAGAAACGAAGGTTTTTGGTCTCAAAATGAGAAAAGTTTTTAGTTTCAAGGTGAAGTGACTGCAGGCGGAAACTGTTTTATCTTGTAACTTTTTGTCTCTTTTGTTGGGCGGCGAAACAGTACTCTTCTTTTAAGTTGGTTAGAAGAAAAGAAGTTGCGAAAAAAAAAAAACACCACCTAACCTACTTACCAACCACCTAATAAAACAAACAACAGGCTTGCGCTTCTATGCGACAGAGAACGAACATTCGAGTGACAAGAATTGAACAAATATTGATTTGAAAGTGCACGTTTTTTTTTTTTTTTTTTTTTTTTTTTTCACAGTGCTCACCAAGAACAGGTCTTGAAGCTGGACCTCCAGACAACAGCTACGTTCTTTAACAATCCCACAAGATCTTGATGACCCCGTGATCGGTGTGTCTTTGAGAAAACAATTCGGCTGAAACTGGAGAAAGAGGAAGCATCTTCATTGTCAAGATGTTGGTCAGACTTTGCATGTCACAACAACGCTGAAATACGGAAAGAAAGCAAACACGGATTAAAACTGTAAAGTTTGGTAGTTGCAGAATCTGCCATCGGTAGAATAGCATGAACATGTACCTTGTTTCTTTCTATGTCACAGCGCTAAACGAAGGAAGAAAAACAACGTGAAAACAGTGAAGTTAAGTAGCTTGAGAATCGCCTTTGGCAAAATAGATACATTCGTGTGAAAATGTACTTGGTTTCTTCTCGTGTCACAACGCTAATTAAAGGAAGAAAGATACATGTAAAAACTAGTGAAGCTCAGTGGCTAAAGAAACCGTCATGGCAAAATACGTAGATACGCATGACAAGGAAACTTTAATTTTCTGCCTAGTTTTTTTTTTTTTTTTTAAACCTGAGAACCTGAGAACATAATCTACAGTGGACATGTCGTTTTGAACACACACACACACACAACACACACACACACACACACACACACACACACACACACACACACACACACATATATATATATATATATATATATATATGTATTTTACCGTTTCTGGTTTCTACTCCAGTC
>JADBJO010005303.1:98837-101337 GCA_016801955.1 Conus betulinus | reverse complement strand
CTTCTTCTTCTTCTTTATCAGCGTTTTTTCTTTCATGGAATTTATAGTCTTCAACCTTGTTCCGAAATTCTTCTATATACGGCTTTATAGTTCACCACTTTCCTCTCAGGTTTTTGTCTTTTAGCTGATTTATTGTTTCTTACCTTTGCCTTGTAGAAAAGTTCCTGTTAACGGATTAATTGTGCTACGTTTGTGTAAAATTCTTCTATTTTTAGATCAATCATACACCACATATTTCTCTCAAGGTTTCATTTTTTTCATGGCTCTTTATAATTCAACACCATCTTCTAACATTTTCTTTTTCTCAGATTCATGGTCTATGTACATGTACCATCTTTTTTCTTTTTCTTCTAAATTTGTTCTTTTATTGGATTTGCAGTCACTGTCTGTCTTGTCATGTGTTCCTTTCACAGGATTTCAAGAGCTGTCTTTTGCTCGTCATGTAAAGAGCTGTCATGTTGCACGTTATATATTAGAGGTGATGACTTTTGAACATTACGTTGAAAACTGTCTTTTGCACGTCATGTTAAGAGTTGTCTTCTGCACGTCATATTATACGAGTTGTCTTTTGCATGTCATGTTATACGAGCTGTCTGTTGCACGTCATATTATAAGAGCTGTCTTTTGCGTGTTTATGTTCAGCGAGCTGTCTTTTGCACGTCATATTAAGAGCTGTCTTTTGCATGTCAAGTTATACGAGCTGTCTTTTGCACGCCATGTTATAAGAGCCGTCTTTTGCGCATTGTGTTAAGAGCTGTCTTTTGCACGCCATATTAAGAACTGTCTTTTGCACGTCATGTCATAAGAGCCGTCTTTTGCGCATCGTGTGAAGAGCTGTCTTTGCACGCCATGTTAAGAGCTGTCTTTTGCACGTCATGTTAAGAGGTGTCTTTTGCACGTCATATTATAAAGAACTGTCCATTGAACGTCGTGCTAGGGGCTGTCTTTTTGCACGTCATGTTAAGGGCTGTCTGTCTGCACGTCATGTATAAGAGCTGTCATTTGCACGGCATGTTATAGGAGCTGTCTTGCACATGATGTTAAAAGCTGTCTTCTGCACGCCATGTTGTCAGTACAGAGTTTCGCTCCTTTCTCTTCTGTTCTGTTGTGACACTAGCTGGTCGTGATGGCCAATTAGCAGAGAAAAGTTCCTTTCAACTGACACTCACATTTAAGCGAAACTAGATTGTTTCATGGCAACTTTTGTTTTCATTCTTTTAAAATCTTTTTCGACATTTTAACAATTGAATTTTGGCGAATTTGCATATGAAGTGTCGAATTGTGTTTTATATATAAAGTATTTGGAAGGTGTACATTTATTAGAAATATTATTTCTGATACAAAAGTGAAAAAAAAACTACTTGTACCAAAAGAAAGTGGGTTTATGAAAGAAAAAAAAACCCTCACCAGGTTTTGAACTGCAGGTATGATCACTTTATAGCAAGGGAAGCACACAGACAGAGAGAGAGAGAGAGAGAGAGAGAAAGAGAGAGAGAGAGAGCGGAGGGGGGGGGGGGGGACAGACACACTACGATCGACCCTCCCCTTTCCCACCCCACCCCTACACAGAGAAAGGACTCCCCTACCCCCCCCCCCCCCCTTTTTTTTTAACCCTTCTCTTCTCTCTCTCTCTCTCTCATCACACTACGATCGACTCTCCCATCCCCTCCCTCCCCTCACACAGAGGACTACCCTCTCCACCCCCTCCCCCCTCTTTTTTTCTCTCTCTCATCCATCCTCTCTCTCTCACTGAATCTCCCTCTCTCTCTCTCTCTCTCTCTCTCTCTCCTCTCCTCTCTCTCTCTCTCTCACTCTCTCTCTCTTTCTTATCATCCCTCCCTCTCACTCTCTCTCACTGTCTCTCCTCTCTCTCTCTCTCTCTCTCTCTCTCTCTCTCTCTCTCTCTCTCTCTCACACACACACACACCTCTCTCTCTCTCTCTATCTCTCTCGTCTCTGTCTGTCTATCTGTCTGTCTGTCTGTCTGTTTCTCTCTCTCTCTGTCTCTCTCTCTCTCTCTCTCTCTCTCTCTCTCCCTCTCTCTCTCTCTCTCTCTCTCTCTCTCTCTCCAACATCCGCCCCCCCCCCCTCCCAACAGACCCACGCATACACATTCCTTTTGGCTTTTTCGGTCCTTTTCCTGAATGAAAGGGGAGGGATGATAAAAACTGAATGCGAAACGCTGAACACTGTCATCTCTCGTTGTGCACGTAAACGGCGAATCGTTTCAAATCTGAAAAAGTAACCTACTTAATGACCATAGTGCTGGCAATTCAGAGCTATTTCACAGACCATTGAGAGAGAGAGAGAGAGAGAGAGAGAGAGAGAGAGAGAGAGAGAGAGAGAGAGAGAGAGAGGGAGGGAGGGAGGGAGGGAGGGACCGAGTCAAATGGTTTATTCATAACGGCTCTTTAGAAAAGAGAAATACATCTCAAGTCGTGCAGAGGTATTGGTATTCTTCATGTTATATAAACACTTCAGAGAGAGAGAGAGAGAGAGA
>JADBJO010005303.1:76337-78837 GCA_016801955.1 Conus betulinus | reverse complement strand
GCATGAGAGAGTGTATGTATGTGTGTGCACACGCTTGCATGTGTACGTGTGTGTGTGTGTGTGTGTGTGTGTGTGTGTGTGTGTGTGTGTGTGTGTGTGTGTGTGTGTGTGTGTGTGTGTGTGTGTGACTCTTGCTCCTGAATCGTCAACACACAGCCAGAAAGACCAACAGAAGAGTTCCCTCGTTTATTTAACAACTAAATTTTCACACTGTTCATATCAAATACTGTTTCAAACCATGGTTTCATAGGATTAATATCATGCAAACACGTTTCAAACACACAGTTTTTGACTAGGTCCGCATAGACTCACAGATGTCTTTGTTTTACAAGCCATCGTCAAACCATTCCACGAAAATCTTGTGGCAAACAAAAGGTCCTGGTCCTGACAGACATGCAAAGCAGTTGTTATTCTTTAGTGCGAGCTCAACATTGCTCTACCCATTTTCTCCTTCTTCACGACTTTACGTCAGTTTACATCTTTGTACCTGTAGCCCTGTCAGTCAAAAAAAAGCTAACTGTTTATCTCTAGTTTAGCAGGTAGAAAACTCCATAAAAAATGAAGTAAAGATCCTTGGTAACAAACTCTCACAACATATCGTAATCTCTAGAAGCATAAATCTTCATTGTCTCTCTGTTCATCTCTTTTTACGTCATCTTCCCTGGAGGTTTGCTGAGCTGTTGGTCATGACTTTCACATTTAATAAAAACCTTGAGGCAGTTACCTTCACAACGGCTCCATGCGCTACGCCATGACCAGTCTGTCCTCTGAGATAGCTGACCATCCGTCAGGTGATCAGCCAATGACCCTGTGTCAGTCGTTGACTTAATCCAATGACGTTGAATGTATGCAAGCTGCGAAGTTTCCGTGACTAGCTTGGGCCAAGACACAAGAGGGTACCAGAAACCCCTTCAAAATTCATCGCTTTCAATAGCTTGCATAAGAAATCTATATTTACCATTGACATACTGTTTCACATGTAGAACAATGTCCAATTACCAACAACTTGAGAACATTTCCTAACTCTCTCTCTCTCTCTCTCTCTCCCTCTCTCTCTCTCTCTCTCTCTCTCTCTCTCTCTCTCTCTCTCTCTCTCTCTCTCTCTCTCTGTTTGTCTGTCTGTCTGTCTATCAATCTGTGTCTAGTTGCAAAGTGAGATGACTGCAGGCGGAAATCTAAACAAATCTTAAATAAATGTTAGCGAACCGCCCAGAGAAATGTGGACAAACGAGCCACAAGACAAAACACAACGCGTTTCGACCTCTTAGGTCTTCTTCAGATAAGACACAAATGAACAGAACAACATTAATTCACTTAGCTTTGATCGCTTCAGAGTTCAGCGCAAGGAATAAGGCGTTGTGTCTGTCTGTCTGTCTGTCTGTCTGTCTGTCTCTCTCTCTCTCTCTCTCTCTCTCTCTCTCTCTCTCTGTGTGTGTGTGTGTGTGGGGGGGGGGGGGGGGGGGCAATGTTCACAATGACACAATGTGTCAGTCACTCATTCTTTGTCTATCTCTGTCTGTTGGTCTGTCTGTGTCTCTGTCTGCCCCCTCTCCTCTCTCTCTCTCTCTCTCTCCTCTCTCTCTCATCTCTCTCTCTCTCTCTCTCTCTCCTCTCTCTCTCTCTCTCTCTCTCCTTCTCTCTCTTTTTCGGAGTGTATATGTGTGTATGTGTGTGTGTGTGTGTGTGTGTGTGTGTGTGTGTGTGTGTGTGTGTGTGTGTGTGTGTGTGTGTGTGTGTGAGTGAGTGTGCGAGTGTGTGTGCGTGTTTGTGTGTGTGTGTGTGTGTGTGTGTGTGTGTGTGTGTGTGTGTGTGTGTGTGTGTGTGTGTGTGTGTGTGTGTGTGTGTGTGTAAGTGTGCATGATATGTATGTCTGTGTCTGTGTTTATTTTTATCATAATTATTTCTAATATTTTCTGGGCGGGAATGGCATTAAAATATTACAGAAGCAGTTCCTATTTCGACAACTGAAGGACAGATGAAAAATTTCCTTTCAATCTGTGCTTTTCTCTCTCTCTCTCTCTGTTTTTTTCATTTGGTGTCCACTTTGTCATGTCCATCCGTGGCTTTCCCCTCCCACGCTATTCCTTGTGGCCAGAACGGGCACCAGCCAGTCAGCCAGGCCTGTTTGGGCAGCAGACTGACAGCGCTATTAACCACATTGTTCCTCGTCTGTCTCCCATTTCAGTGCAGGAACTCCCGCTCGGCGTCCTTTCCCTACCCACCCACCCCCCCCCCCCCCCCCAGCCTCAAACCCACCTCCATCTACATCTCCATCTTCCTCCTTCCCCCCACCCACCCACACATGTCACATCCTATTCTGTTGATGCAGCAACGTGTCCAGTCCATGGGGAGCTGTCAGCCCACCCGGGAGAGGAGACCCTGCACTGACGGCTGAGCTATTTTGGGACAGGTCCAGCAAGTGGATGATGTCATTGATCTACAGAGGACACCAGCATCTACCACAACACGCCCTCTGCCGGCGGATATTGATGCAGAGCCG
>JADBJO010005303.1:61337-68837 GCA_016801955.1 Conus betulinus | reverse complement strand
ACACACACACACACACACACACACACACACACACGCGCGCGCGCGCGCGCGCGCGCGCGCGCGTGCGCGTGCGCACACGTACGCACACCCCCCCCCCCCACACACACACACACACACAATCATAATAATGGCACAGTCAATGTGAGGTAGGTTACCCCGGCTCTGAGCAGCGCGTGGGGCTGATGCTGTAGGTCAGACATCTGCTAAGTCATAGCCACAGACCAAAGTGGATGGTCGTAGCCCGGTAAAGGTTGAGTTTTACGTCCTCTTAGCGAGAGCTCTTAGGGACATGTCACTTTTTCACAGTAGTCATGGGGTTGTAGCCACGGGACCCTCTTCTTACTTTTCTCACCTTAGTCATTAATTCAATCCTTCCACCAGCTTTCAATGATGCGCAGTGTGTTTGAAAAGTCAGCAGATGTGGTGTAGTAGCACATTTATGGACCAGTCCGCACGCAGTGACACCTCCCTCATGAAACAGAAACTGAAACTGATATCTTCCCAGTTCAGATCAGTGGTTTATTTCATGTCTTTTCATCGCCAAATGATATAAACACACTGTTGTTGAAAAAAAACAAAAAAACTTCACACACTCACCTTATCTGGTACTTGCAAAGCCACATCTGACGTGTGCATACTTACACAAGTGAAATACCCTAAGGGTACACAAAGTTGTGATCTTTACAAAAATTTTGTAACCTCTGACTGCGAAATAAACATGGCCATTTCAGCAACACACGAACCATACAAGACAGTCTTGACATTATCAAAGTTGTTCATCTCAGTACCTTTCTCCTGATAGAGCGAGGTCAACACTGAGCATTCAAACAAAAGATGACGCACAGAAATGTTTTCTCTCTGCAGGCACAAGTATTACCATGAGAATGTTTCGTGTTCCAAGTATTCAGCCTTACTTTATGACTTAATCTAACAATGTGCCTTGGGTACAGTGGTAAAGTAACCATGTTTTGAGTAAAATTCTGCTTATGTATATACTTTTCCATGATTTGGATTACTCCACAAGAGGACAAATTCAAGGGATCTTTTTAAAAAAAAAATAAATTTTCAGCGTTTCCCGTGTCCTTTAGGAAACTGAAACTGAAACTATCAACCCGTGCGGATGGTGAGATGGGGTAAGTGCAGAATTGAGTGACTGAATCATTCTTCCCTGATGCTCTCAGGGAAAGAGATCTTGGTTCTCTCTGCAATTTCTGAGGGTGGCGTGAATGTTACTAAACCTGACATTCAGAGACCAGACACAGAGCTACCACTCTCACTCTTACTCTCTCTGTGGGAGGAAAACTGGGGGTAGGGGTGGATGTGGGTGGGGAGGGGGGGGGAGGGGTGTGTAATAGAATAACTGCCGTGAATCTCCCCATCTAGAAATACAGCCATGTTCTCTTGGGGGTGGGGGTGGGGTGGGGGTCGGGGTGGATGAATGAAGGGGGTGGGAGGGAGAGGGAAGGCTGGAGGAAAGTGTGGGAGAGGATGTAAGTGAATTAATCTCCTTTGGCTATGTTGGGCAGTTTTAATCTTCTTTTCTTGTTGACTGTCTGGTCAATTTAAGAGATGAGGGTTGCTTTCCCCCTGTTTTTTAGTTGTGTGTGTGTGTGTGTGTTGTGTGTGTGTGTGTGTGTGTGTGTGTGTGTGTGTGTGTGTGTGTGTGTTCTGTCTCTCTCTCTCCTCTCTCTCTCTCTCTCTCTCTCTCTCACTTTCTATTTCTCTCTGTATCTCTCTCAGTCTCTCTCTCTCTATCCCTACTTCTCTCTCCCCCCCCCCCCCCTCCCTCTCTCTCTCCCTCTCCTCTCTGTAACATGTATTGAATATTATACTCCCTCCCCCCTTCAGAGAGGAACGCTTTTATACATTTCTTCTTCTTCTTCTTCTTCTTCTTCTTCTTCTTCTTCTTCATTCATTCTACTTCTCATCATCGTCCTCCACTTTTCTCTCTCTCTCTCTCTCTCTCTCTCTCTCTCTCTCTCCTCTCTCCTCTCTCTCTCTCTCTCTCTCTCTCTCTGTACGCACTAGCTCTCTTTGTACCTCTAAACAGCTCTCTCTTTATCACACACACACACACACACACACACACACACACACACACACACACACACACAACACACACACCACACACACACACACCACACACACACACACACACACACACCACACACACACACACACACACGCACGGACGCAACGCCACGCACGTACGCACACACACACACACCACACACGTGTACAGTCCCCATACACTCATACAATGATGATACTGGCACAGCCAATGTCAGGTAGGTTACTCAAGGTCTGACCAGCGCGTTGGGCTAATGCCGTAGGTCAGACATCTGCTAAGCCGTAGAAGCCACCTGACCCTCTTCTTAATTATCTTCTCTCATCCTCGTCATTCATTCGTTGATCCATCACCTTTTAAATCGTGTGTACGCAGTGTGGTCTTTAAAGTTAGCGGATGCAGGGCCACATAATTTGAGACTTTTTTTCTTTTTTTTTTTTTTTTTTTTTTTTTTTTTTTGGCGTACGCAGGCTGATACTCCTGCGGACACTACCTGTATAGATAGGCAAGGTTTTATCCCATCTACCCAACAAAGGGAGTGGAGTTTTGTGTGTATGACCCTTTTTTTATCCCGCAATTAAGCAGCCATACTCCATCTTCGGGGAAGGTGCATGCTATGTGTAACGTGTCATCCATACCAACGGGCAAACCGGCCTTCTCTTCTCCTGAATGCTGGTGATGGGATTTTACACGTGTGCAAGATGTTATGCGTGCGTTCACACACGGAACCTCGGTTTATAGTTTCATTCGAAGACTCTATGGGAAATGGAGTCCGAACCAATGTTAACTCCGAGGGAAAAATCCCCCTGTACCGAAACGGCCCGGCGGAGATTCGAACGCGCAACCTCAAGATTACGAGTCCGGCGCTCTACCACTGGGGTATTCCGGCCCCCTTGTTTTGTTTTTGAATGAATCGTTCATCTCTCTCGGGGGAAAGATATCTTGGCTTACCGTAACTTTGAAGGTGGGTGGGAATGTTACCAAACCTGACATTCAGAGACTAGAAATAGAGCTACGACTCTCTCTGTGGAAGCAAAAACGGGGGGGGGGGGTGGGTGGGGGTGGATGGGGGGGGGGGGGGGGGGGGGGTATAGGGGTAGCAGGGGTGGAGGAGGGCGGGGGCGTTTAATAGAATAACGGTCGTGGACGTCCATCTAGAAATAGAGCCACGTTCTCTAAGGGGATTGGGGTGAATGGGTGGGTGGGGGGGACAGTGGGACGGGAAGTAAGTGTGGGAGGATTGTAAGTGAAGTAATCTGCTGTGGCCATGTTGGGCAGTGTCATCTTTTCTTGCTGACTGTCTGGTCCATTTGGGAGATGGCGGTTAGTTTTTTCTAAAGATTATATATATATATATATATATATATATATTATATAATATATATATATATATATATATATATATATAATATCTATATATACCTCCCCCTCCCCCTCTCTGTCTCTCACTCTTTTTCTCTCTCTCATTAATGTCCCTCCCCCCCTCTCTCTTCTCACACACACTCTCTCTCTCTCTCTCTCTCATCTCTCTCCTCTCTCTCTCCTCTCTCTCTCTCTCTCGTCTCTTTCTCTCTGTCCTTCTCTCTCTCTGTCCCTCTCTGTTTATGTATCTCTCTGTGTGTCTCTCTGTATCTCGTTGTCTCTCCTCCCCCTCCCATCTCTCTCTCAACATCTACTGGACAATCTTACTCCCACACTCTCCATGTATGAATCCTTTTATTAAGGCTGGTAGCCTTTTCGACAAAAAGAATCTTCTTCTTCTTCTTCTTCTTCTTCTTCTTCTGTTCGCCCTTCCTCCTCCTCCATCCTCTGTCTCCATCTCTGTCTGTCTGTCTGTGTCTCTGTCTGTGTGTCTGCCTGTCTGTCTGCCTGTCTGCCTGTCTCTGTCTGTGTCTGTCTGTCTGTCTGTCTGTCTGTCTGTCTCTCTGTCTCTCTCTCTCTCTCTCTCTCTCCTCTCTCTCTCTCTCTCTCTCTCTCTCTCTCTCTCTAGTCTCTCTCTCTCTCTGTGGGCTCGCTCTCTACTTCTCGCTCTCTATTCTTGCACATTCTTGCACATAGCACACACACAAACACACACAGACACACAGATTCAGACACGCATACACACACACACATACACAGACAAACAGACAGACACACAGACATATACACAAACGCCCGCACGCACCCCCCCCCCCCCCCCCCCCCCCCACACACACACACAACACAAACACACACACATACACACACTCTCACACATTATAAATGCAACAGGCAAACACACACACATACACACACACACGCGCGCGCGCGCGCACGCACGCACGTACACACACACACACACACACACACACGCGCGCACACACACACACACACACACACACACACACACACACACACACACACACAGAAGTCAGACGCCGTATGATAGTGACAGTCACACCAGAAATATCCACAGTGATCGTATATCGCAGCATGCAGGCTATTCCAGTCTCAGTGTGTAATCTACCGCCAGGGTGAGATCAATTGTGGCACAGGCCGTACTCTAGGAAGATCAACAAGTACGTCACTGACACCACAACAGTTCCAATGCAATCTCTCTGATCACTCGCACCAGGAAGAGAACTTCGTCGTCATAGACTCTACTTACCTCCCCTGACGAAATCCAAAGCTGGGGACCATTAAGCTTATCTCTCTCTCTCTCACACACACACACACACACACACACACACACACACCACACACACACACACACACACACACACACACACACACACCCCTAACAGGCACATACGCATGTTTACTTTTTAACTGTGAAATCTTAAACATAGTTCTACTGGAGAAAATATTCCAAGTCCTTCCCCTAGAGGACACACCGACTCACCTCCAACTCTCGTCACAGTGAGTAAGTGTCAGTTTCATTTAACAAAAAAAAAACAAAAAGGGGGGGGGGGGAAGAAATGGGAACAATATTAGATTGGAGGCCCTACTAAGAAAGGAAAAAGCAAGAAAAGAACAGAAAAGATAACGAAGTAGAGAGAGAGAGAGAGAGAGAGAGAATAGAGAGGAGGAGAGAGAGAGAGAAGAGACAAGACTAACACAAATTCTGTATTAACGATGATAAGAGAGAGAGAGAGAGAGAGAGAGAGAGAGAGAGAAGAAAGAAAGAGAGAGAGAAGACAAGACTAGACAAAATTCTGTATTAACGAGGATAAGAGAGAGAGAGAGAGAGAGAGAGAGATAGAGAGAGGAGAGAGAGAGAGAGAGAGAGAGAGAGGAGATGCTGAGAGCCAGGAGGATATAAAAATATCCTTTTAAAGTTTATTGTGTGACTCTTTCTTGTAAGAAACAGCTTCGAAAGTTGTTTTTTTTTTTTTTTTCATTCACTGTCATGTTTTTTGAATAATAAACAAGATGTTCCCATAATGAAACGAATACACGTCCATAACTCCTAACGAATGCTGCTTGCGCAACCGATCGCCTAGCAAAAATGACAACACAGAGCACACAGAACAAACAAGGAGACATCCCGACATAAACGAAGTTCCTAGCTTGCCCAAATACCCTGTATTTGACACATCTACACAGCAACAACAACCGGAGAAATGAACAAACACAAATTAACAGGTTATTCCAGACTGGTACGGCCTCTTCTCTTCCTGTCTTGAACACAGCCAACACACGGACGAACAGTAACAAAATACAGGTACCGCCCCTCGGCTTGGCTGGTGTGACAGGAAATTTTTAGTGAGGCTGAGAAGAGTAAACAATAAACAACAATAAAAAGAAAGGTAACTCTTGCTACCACGATGAAATGATTACCGCCCATAACTCCAAACGAATGCCTCTTACCACACCACACGAATCGCCTAGCAGAAATGACAATACAGACACACACAGAACAAACAAGGGACACACATCCCACTCTCAAACACACACACACACACACACACACACACACACACACACACACACACACACACACACACACACACACACACATATATATATACTCGAACAAAAGACGGAAAAGAACAAGTTCCGTTTTAAAAAACCCAAATTTTCGGCACCAGGCCTTCCTCCGGGGAGTTTATTGCGACTGATATATATTCATATATATATATATATATATATATATATATATATATATATATATGAATAAACAGAGCATCTGTTTCATGATAAATACACAAGTCCCAAACATATGTCCAAGTGAAATGCTCTACAATTACGATCGACAAAAATCCCATATTGCACTCCAATCCAGAAAATCGAAGGCTTTTCAAAAATCAATATTGAGTAGTGAGTCTGGAAGATGTTTGTTTATTTTTAGATAGTTTATTATGTCATATATCAATCTAATGTTGTCTCCTATGTGTCTGTTAGTTATGAATCCAGTCGGATCTTGGTTTATAAGTGTACGTAATACGTTCTTAATTCTGTTGGAAATACATAAAGATCCTATTTTGTATATCACATTGAGAAGAAATATCGGTCGCCAGTTTTTTTTCTGCCCCCGACCGGCTCCTACCCAGAGTTGAGTTTGCTGCGGACTCAGTTGGGAAGACTGGGACCACACAGTCGAGTTTCATCCACTTAATGGATGCGTTTCTGAGAGTGTTGCTCAAATTTCCTGACCAACACTGCAGGTGTCTGTATCTCTCGGGCCTGGTTGACGCCGGGATATATTATGAAAGGAAGCGTAGAGTACAGCCCTGTCATGTAGTCTCAGACCGAAATGGAAATCCGTAGCATCATCTTAATCATCCTCATTCTCATCGATCAGCATTAAAGCAAAAAAAAAAAAAAAAAAAAAGTCTCAAATTCTGTGGCCCTTCATGCCCTGCTCTCATGGTGACCTCAGTTTCGATGTCCTCTCCCACGTCTGTGGCCTTGGTTTGGTTTCCGTCGGGGTCACCGGTATCGGCGAGTCCATGGGGGCTGTCGTTGGACGGACGTGGTGGCGCCCTCCGGATGGAGAGCTCACTCACGCCGGCTCCGCGACTAAGCATTTATTGTCGTCAGTAGGGGGCTTAGTAGGTGTGTCCTGCGTATGTTAGATCAGAACAGGCGCCACTGAACACCACTGAAGTGACTCGGCGGCAGTGCAGTGTCTCCTCCGGTGGGTTGCCTCTTGACGACTTGACATTGACTGCCGTTCTTGCTTCCAAGCCAAATTGCCTGTGTTTTGTCACAGTTCATAAACAGACCAAATACCTCGCTAATTCTGTTATTTTTTTTCTTCCAAATGCGTTTCTGTTGAATTCCATTGACTGGTCAATGCCTCAAAGAATTCCATTGACTGGTTAATGCCTCAAAGAATGCCATTGACTGGTCAATGCCTCGAAGAATTCCATTGACTGGTCAATGCCTCAAAGCGAAGACTAATTAAATATGATGAAAAGGCTAAGGAGAAGAAGGTAAGTTGTAAGGATTTTTTTTTCTTTTTTTTT
>JADBJO010005303.1:43837-56337 GCA_016801955.1 Conus betulinus | reverse complement strand
GAATGGCGTGGGTATCATTGGCGGTTTTTTTTAAAGATTGGGGTGGGTACCTATCAAGTTTTCAAGATCAACCTGGGTACCACTGACGCTTTCAAAGTTGGCATGGGTACCACTGACGTTTTTAAGACTAGTATGGGTACCACTGGCGTTTTCAATACTTGGGTATTACTGACATTTTTAAGACTAGTGTGAGTATCTCTGAAGACTTTAAGACTGACGTGGGTACCACTGACGTTTTTTTTAAGACTGCCGTGGGTACCACTGACGTTTTTTAAGACTGACGTGGGTACCACTGACGTTTTTTAAGACTGACGTGGGTACCACTGACGTTTTAAGACTGGAGTGGGTATCACTGACGTTGATGAGATTTTGTAAAGTCTGGTGTGTTTTTATAAATAAAATGTGTTGTAATCATACAGTAGTGAGGATACCCTGACAATTTCGCTCTGTTAATTATGCCATAATTATGTCTATTTGCTCTCTCTTTCTCTCTCTCTCTCTCTCTCTCTCTCTCTCTCTCTCTCTCTCTCTCTCTCTCTCTCTCTCTCTCTCTCTCTCTCTCTCTCTCTCTCTCTCTGTCACTGACTCTGTCTGTATGTCCGTCTACCAGTCAATCTGTCTGCTGTTTGTCTGAATGTCCGTCTAACTGTATGTCTGTCTGCCTTTTCTCTCTCTCTCTCTCCTCTCTCTCTCTCTCTCTCTCTCTCTCTCTCTCTCTCTCTCTCTCTCTCCTCTCTCTCTCTCTCTCTCTCTC
Organism: Conus betulinus; assembly: GCA_016801955.1. Taxonomy (NCBI): domain Eukaryota; kingdom Metazoa; phylum Mollusca; class Gastropoda; order Neogastropoda; family Conidae; genus Conus; species Conus betulinus. Next base: position 55,583 of record JADBJO010005303.1, on the reverse strand, counting down.
TCTCGCCTCCTCTCTCCTCTCTCTTCTCTCTCCTCTCTCTCCTCAATCTCTCCTCTCTCCTAACTCTCTCCTCTCTGAAAAATCCTCTCGCTTCTCTCTTTTTCTCTTTGTGTCTCTGTCTACCTCACTTGTTGAAAAATCCTCTGTCTCTGTGTCTTTGTGTCTCTGTCTCTGTCTGTCTGTCTGTGTCTGTCTGTCTCTCTGTCTGTCTCTCTCTCTCTCTCTCTCTCCTCTCTCTCTCTCTCTCTCTCACGTAAGCGCCAGTCTCACGAATCCCACTCTCTCTCCACCCCTCCAGTTCCCGCCCACCCTCGATGCCCCTCTCCTCCCCCGCCCACCCTCGATTGCCCCTCTCTCCCATACCCACACCCCTTTTCACTCCAAACTCCTCAACTCTCACGCCAACGCACAACACACACACACACACACACACACCACACACACACACACAACACACACACACACACACACACACACACACACACACACACACACACACACACACACACACACACCACCGCCACATTCATTACTTACGTACAGGTCAGCCATTGACCGGTCATCCAAGCATCCATCTCTCTCTATCTCTCCCTTCCCCCTCCTTCTGACCTCCCTCCTCCCTCCTTTCCCCCCCCCCCCTTCCCGTCCCCACCCTTCCCTAACCCCACTTCTCACTCCTCCACCCACCCACCCCTCCTCCTCCTCCTCCTCCTCCCACCACTCTGCGGTTGCTCACACCCATCGCTCCTCCATCTTGCCCACCACCACCCACCCTCCCTCCCTTTCCATATCTACCCTGCCACCTCATGAGTCACCACTCCCCCCCCCCCCCCCCTCCCCCTCCTGCACTCGTTTTTTCCTCCTCCACACCCCTTCCCCTTTTTTGCTTTTCATTGGTGGGGGTGGAGGTGGGGGTGGAGGGTTTCGTTTCGTTTGCAGAGGACTGACAACATCAGCAGCATCAGCTTGAAGACGAGGCATTGGTGGGAGGGGTGGGGTGTAGCTAAGAGGGTCGCTAGGTTGTGGAAGGGGAGGGAGGAGGGTGAGGGTGGAGGAGGGGTGATGGAGAAGGAGGAAGAGGGATGTAGGGGGTAGGAGGAGAAGGAGGAGGAGGGAAGAGGAGGAGGAGGAGGAGGAAGAGGAGGAGAGAGGAGGAGAGGAGGAGGAACTGTACTTACATGGGGGCCGACGATTCGTCATTGGCTTTGGTCCGTTTCCAGCAGATGACTCATCTTTTGACATGAGAGGGGGGGTTCGGGCCAGTTTGGGGGTCTATCTCTTACCCCCCCCCCCCCCCTCTCCCCCTCTTCCCCTCTTCTGCCCTCCTCCTCCTCTCCCCCCTTCCCCCTCTCTGTCCTCTTCCTCCTCTCCTCCCCACTTCCCTCCCCTTCCTTCACCCTCCATCTTCCTTCCTTGTGACCTAGCCTTTGAGCAATGCCTATTTCTGCTGCTTGCTGTTGTTGCTTGGTCTGTGGCACAACGTACAGTTGAACATTGCAGATGCTAATGAAAATGAATTAAGACAAAACTTCATTGCTCACAAAAAAGGAAGGGGGGTAGGTGGGTGGGGGGGGGGGGGGGGGGAGGGGAATACACACGCCAAAGGTACCAGAGACACCCAGTAACGTACTGTCTTCAATTGCCCAACCAAACAGCATATGAAATAGATGTTAGATTTCATTCGACAGAAAACAAAAGACAAAAGGAAGGAAGGAAGGAAGCAAGGAAGGGAGAAAGGAAGAAGGAGAGAAATAAATAAAGAAAGAAAAAAGCCAACGAAAGAAAGCAAAGAAAGAACAAATGAAAGAAAAAGAGAAACAAAGAATGAATGAAAGACAGACAGAAAGAAAGAAAGAAACAAAGTAGTAAAGAAACAACGAAACAAAGAAAGTAAAAAGAAAGAAAGAAAGAACGTAAGCACAAAACAGGAAAGAAGGAAAGAAAGAAAGAAAGAGAGAGAAAATAAGAAAGAACAAAAGAAAGAAAGAAAGAAACAAACAACAAACAACAAAAGAACAATAAAAGAAAGAGGGGACGAAAGAAAGAAATAAAAAAAAGAAAAGAACGAAGGAAAGAAAGAAAGAAAGAAACAAAGAAAGAAAAGAAAGAACGCACGAATGAACGAAAGAAAGAAACGAAGATAGAAAGAAAGAAACGAACAGAAAAGAACAAATCATCAAACAAACAAACAGAAAGAAAAGAAAGAAAGAAAAAGAAAGAAAAAGAAAGAAAAGAAAGAAAGAAAAGAAAGAAAGAAAGAAAAAGAAAGAAAGCAACAACCATGCAAAACAAAGAAAAGAAAGAAAGAAGAGCAGAAGGCGACAAGAACATTCAGTGAATTGTACTGGTACCCAAAGAATAAACATCAGGAGACAGAGAGAATAGAATGGTCATCAAAGCCAGGAGACTGAAAATGGCATGGCCAATGTTAGGTAGGTATTCAAGGTCTGACCAGTGCGTTGGGCTAATGCTGTATGTAAGACATCTGCTAAGTCATAGTAACCACGAGACCCTCTTCCTAAATTTTCTCATCTTAGTCATGAATTTATCTGTCTATCAGTTTCAAATCAGGCGAAGTGTGGTCTGGAAACTGAGCAGATGTGGCGTAGTAGCGTGTATGTACTATCTGCACGCAGTGAACATCTCCTTGAGGAATCTGAAGCTGAAACTGAATCACCACGCCTTCTAGCGGAGAGTTCTACCGTCAGATACCCAGTGACTCTTCAAGTTGTTCGGTTGCTTGACTCTACACAAGAGTTAAAAGGAGAGATGATGATGATGATGATGATGATGATGATGATGATGATGGTGATGAGGAGGAGGGAGGAGGAGGAGGAGGAGGAGGAATAGGAGGAAGAGAGGGGAGGAGGAGGAGGAGGAGGAGGAGGAGGAAGAAGAAAAACAGGAGCAGAAGAGGAGGAGGAGGAGACCGCTATGCTGAAGATATTTGTGTAAATGACTATAGATTCCTGTATCTCTCTCAACATTCAAGAGAGAGGTGAATCTAACCACATGCCTCTATATTTGACGCTGAAAACAAAATCAAGTTCAAAAGAAGATCACGAAAATTCTTGTCATGTCACAAAATATGTTTGGGCCAGTGATAAGAAAGATAATATTTATGTTAAGAGAACGTTTGAACAGCACACTCTTGAACGATAAACTAACCCTCGCTACTGCACAGATCGAAGTTTCTTGCGATGAAGCACTTAATACATTTACAAAGGCTTTATTAGATTCAGCATCCTGTATGCGGAAAGATGTGATTAATTCCAAATGAAATTGCAGTGGTGAAAATAAATGGCACGATAGGAATGTAAACAAGCAAAGGAGAAGGCTTTGCATGCCCTTCGCAGATACAGTAAAAACAAAACATCAATAAGGAAAAAAAATGCGTACAACATGGAAAGCAAATCATATAAAGATCTGCTGAAAACAAAACACCAAAAGGAAAAAAAAAAATCTGTGTACAACATGGAAGGAAAAACAGAAAAAGGGACTACAAGAGGGACAAAGTACGGAAAACTTCTTGAAAATATCCACAGTTCAAAAGATTTCTGGAGAGAGATGAAACGTTGCAAGCCCATGAAACTTGTTACAAATAGCATTTCCGGAGACACATGGTTTACTCACATCAACTCCCTACCAAATGATATTAACTCTAATGATTCAAATGAACATGACATAAACTTGGTCAACCAAGAAAAAGACTTAGACCTAGATGAGCTTAACTGCGAGATCAGCGAAACAGAAATCAGAGAAGTTATTAAACATACTTAGTCAGGAAAGGCCCCAGGCCTAGACCAAGTTTTAAACAATTCCCTTAAACTGTCTGAACATATTATTCCCTTCTTATCAAAATATTTCAGCATACTATTTGCTGAGGGTAAGTATCCAAAGGAATGGTGCAAGGGCATTATAATACCACTATTAAAAAAAGGCGATCCTGGAAACCCAATGAACTACCGTGGTATAACTCTTTTAGGTTGCATCAGTAAGTTGTACACGCACATTCTAAACTCGTGTTTAACTCGTTGGGCTGAAAACAGTCATATAATACTTGAGTATCAAGCAGGTTTCCGTAATGTCATGGGATGTTATGGTAAAGATAGGCGTCAAAGGAAAACTATTAGAGGCCTTAAAAGCATTGTATCAATCTGTACAGTGTTGTATACGCTCCTCAGCAGGTTTTACTGAGTATTTTGAGTGTTTCAAGGACTGAAGCAAGGTTGTTTAGCTTCACCTACATTATTTTCCTCCTTAATAAACGAGTTAGTGGTCTATGTAATTAACAAAGGTACTCATGGAATTCAGCTTAATCCTGACGCTATCGAATTATTTCTGTTAATGTTCGCAGATGATATCGCTCTCCTATCATTTTCGCCTATAGGTTTACAGCACCAGCTTAACAATCTGCATCCAATTACCGGTACGTTTGGTTTGACAGTAAACTTAGATAAGTCAAAAATCAATTTATTCCGAAACGGTGGCACCTTTCAAAAAATGAGCAATGGTATTATGGTGACAAAACAAAATTATGGTGACGTAAAAAGAGAAGTTGTTAACTCCTATAAATATCTTGGTCTGGAATTTATTACTCGCTTGAGTTTAAGAATCGCCACTGAAAACTTAATTACAAAAGCTAAAAGATGTGTTGTTGAAATATCTAGAACAATGTGGAGACCTGGGTGTTCATCTCCAAAAGTGTTCTTCAAATTATTTGATACTAGAGTCGTTCCAATGCTATTATACGCCGCCGAGATTTGTGGTATTCTAGAATTCAGTCAAATAGAAAACGTACATCTTTGTACATGTAAGTGTTTTTTAAATGTAAGTCTACATACACCAAATTTCTGTGTCTGTGGAGGATTGAACCACTATCCCTTACTCATCCTAGCTAAAGTGAGATGCATAGCCTTCTGGTTAAGGTCATGCACTTCACCGAATGACAGATTTGCAAGCATGGCGTATCACATGTTTAAATCACTCGATTACCCATGTAAAAAAAAAATATTCTTTGTCTGGCTTTACCTATGTATGGTTCTCTCAAGGGGTAGGTAATCCCAAAGCTTTCCTAAGTGAATTCATACAAAGGCAACTCGATTTCTTTTTGCAACGGTGGGCAGAAAAAAAGTTGAAACAAGACCACGATACAATCTATACAACTCTTTCTAAAGTGCTCTAGGACCAGAAAAGCATTTTGATCTAATAAATTTCAAGATATATCCGCAATTTGTTTATACGATTTCGGCTTGGCATAACAGAATTGAAAAGCAACAGCTATAGATGTACTTCAGATGCCCGTTCACTATTGCGTCCATTACTAGATCTTTTCAAATTCAAAAAACTTTCTGTCCTTAAGTCTGAATGTGACGACGTTATAATCCAACTTGCAAAGTTTATTTCTCATGCATTCAAATTGAGAAGATCACTGATTATGCCTAACTGGTTAACATTACACAAGGTTATTCAACCCCAGTTCCTACCTCAAAACACTTAAATAGGCCGAACGGCTCTGTCTTAACACAATGTATATGATACTTTTTTCCGCACCCTCTTAATGATTTTCCTATTTATGCACTTTGCTTTCATTACGTAATTTTCATTTGTCTCGTTTGGTAGTTCTCACCTACCCTCCCCCCCCCCCCCTCCTCTTGTGTGAGCTGAAGAGTTGTTAGTACGTTCATAATTACTATTATGTGAACTCCACATGTTTATGGGCTCCAGGTGCCTAAACATTTAAATCAGTTGGAATTGAATTGAGTTGAGTGAGTCTCTCTCTCTCTCTCTCTCTCTCTCTCTCTCTCTCTCTCTCTCTCTCTCTCTCTCTCTCTCTCTGTGTGTGTGTGTGTGTGTGTGTGTGTGTGTGTGTGTGTGTGTGTGTGTGTGTGTACTGGAAACTCTACAAAATCATAGCTGTTGTATGGTCTCTCATACGGTGGGTGGACAACTCTACGCGTTTTGACCTCTTTTGGTCTTCTTCAGGCAAGAGAGAAAAACATTCAAGGCCGAAATTAAGCACGAACAGACAATTATATATCTCCTCATACTGCGCCCAATTTGTGACTGTATGCTCATTCTTTGTTTTCGTTGTCCTTAATGTTGTTTTGTTTACATTGTCCTCAATGTTGTTTTGTTTACATTGTCCTCAATGTTGTTTTGTTTTCATTGTCCTCAATGTTGTTTGTTTTCATTGTCCTCAATGTTGTTTTGTTTACAATGTCCTCAATGTTGTTTTGTTTACATTGTCCTCAATGTCGTTTGTTTTCATTGTCCTCAATGTCGTTTGTTTTCATTGTCCTCAATGTTGTTTGTTTTCATTGTCCTCAATGTTGTTTGTTTTCATTATCCTCAATGTTGTTTGTTTTCATTGTCCTCAATGTTGTTTGTTTTCATTGTCCTCAATGTTTGTTTGTTTTTCATTGTCCTCAATGTTGTTTGTTTTCATCGTCCCCAATGTTGTTTTGTTTACATTGTCCTCAATGTTGTTTGTTTTCATTGTCCTCAATGTTGTTTGTTTTCATTGTCCTCAATGTTGTTTGTTTTCATTGTCCTCAATGTTGTTTGTTTTCATTGTCCTCAATGTTGTTTGTTTTCATTGTCCTCAATGTTGTTTGTTTTGCCGGAAGAAGACCAAAGAGATCAGAACGTGTAGTGTTTGTTTTTGCGATTTTTTTTTCTTTTTCTATTTTTCTTTTTTTTTTTTTTTTTTTTTTGCGTTCGGTGGTACATTCATTTTTCTTTTAAATTTGGTTTCCGTTTCTGCCTGCAATTGCCTCCCTTTGAAACAGTTTGTTTCTTCATGTTTTGGCTTCCGCTTCCCTTTGAAACAGGTTGTTTTTTTTTTTCATGTTTTGGCTTCCGCCTCCACTTGAAACTTTTTTTTCATGTTTTGGCTTCCGCCTCCACTTGAAACATTTTTTCTTTTATATTTTGGCTTCCGCTTCCCTCTGAAACAGTTTGTTTTTCATGTTTTGGCTTCCGCCTCCCTTTGAAACAGATTGTTTTTCATGTTTTGGGCTTTTGCTCCATTTGAAACAGTTTGTTTTTCATGTTTTGGCTTTTGCCTCCATTTGAAACAGTTTGTTTTTCATGTTTTGGCTTCTGCCTCCATTTGAAACAGATTGTTTTTCATGTTTCGGCTTCCGCCTGTAGGTATTATACTTTGAAACTTACTTTTTTCGAACTCTTATCTTCGCTTGTGTTGACTCTTATGTCCAAGGGATTTGTCTTTCATTTATTTTAGATATTCTAGCATAGATTTAACCAATGATGATGATAGCTACAACAACAACAACAACAACAACAACAACAGTCAGAAGAAGAAGAAGAAGAAGACGAAGAATGATGTAATGATAAAAATAATGATAACAACAACAACAATGATGATGATGATGATGATGATGATGATGATGATGATGATGATGATGATGACGATGGTGATAATAATATCAAAAATAATGACGAAAAAAAACTACTACTACTACTACTACTGCTGCTGCTGCTGCTGCTGCTGCTACTACTACTACTACTGATAATAATGATAATGATAATAATAATAACAACAATAACAATATTATTAATCACTTGGAAGGGTATAAAACTAGTTAATGAATGAAAAAATCAAAAGAATTGTTAGTGGGTCCGCCAAACACCAGGGTCAAACAAATGACAAGACAAAAGAGTGGAAAGCTGAAAGAATTGTTCCAACACAAAGGGAGGAAAGATTAAAAGAAGGAACACATGTATCTGTGAAGAAAATATGAGCAAGCCTGTGAAAAAAAAAAAGGGGGGGGGGGGGGGGGGGGGGGGGGGGGGGGGGGGGGGGGGGGTGCGGCGAGTACATTAGCAAGTAAAGAATTCCTATCTACAGAAAACTGAAGGCATCAATCAAAAGGGGGGAGAAAAAAGACATGTCTGTAACAAATGTTGAATACTGAGCCTAAAGATCAACATAACAAACATTTAGTAACGAACCTACAAGTGTTGATCTTCCTGGGGGAGGGGTGGGGGGGTGGGAGGGATAACTACCAACTAACAAACAAGGGAAATAAACGTGCACTAGGGAAAGATAATCGGGAATAACAAACACTATTCAAGACGGTGAAAACGAAGAACGAACGATCACTTATCTCCTCAAATTGGGCTCAAATGGATGTTGCGGTATTGCCGGAAGAACGGCATTTTGCGCCCAATTTGAGGAGATAAGTGATTGTTCGTTCTTCGTTTTCACTGTCTTGAATGCTGCTTGGCTTGCCTGAAGAAGACCTAAGAGGATACTGTTTTGTCTTGTGATTTGTTTTTGTCTCTTTCGTTTGACGGGACAGTAATTTTTCTTTTTAAGTTTTTTCAACAATTCTTTCAATGTTAAGACTTGCGCCTGTCGTAATCATACTTAATAAATTTCTGAAACATTTCACCTTGAAGAGAGAACGTTTTTTTAACTCTCTCTCTCTCTCTCTCTCTCTCTCTCTCTCTCTCTCTCTCTCTCTCTCTCTCTCTCTCTCTAAATGTGTATTTATGTCTGCTGTATGCGTGTAAATGTGTGCACATAGGAACGTGTACGCAACCTTCATCACATGTGTGTGTGTGTGTGTGTGTGTGTGTGTGTGTGTGTGTGTGTGTGTGTGTGTGTGTGTGTGTGTGTGTTGTGGTGTGTGTGTGTGTGTGTGTATGGGTGTATGCGTGTGTGTGCGCGCGCGCATGCATGTGTGTGTGTGTGTGTGTGTGTGTGTGTGTGTGTGTGTGTGTGTGTGTGTGTGTGTGTGTGTGTGTGTGTGTGTGTGTGTGTGTGTGTGTGTGTGTGTGTGTGTGTGTGTGTGTGTGTGTGTGCGTGTCCAAGCCAAGAGAGTCCTGTGGATTTCGAGCCAGTTATCCAACCAGCCAACTAACAAGTTATTGCATTGCCTGTGTAGGTCCTATCACAGGTTTGGCAATCGCCCATCGTGGGCGTTGGGCGTGGGCGTAGTGTGTGTATTATACAGTCCATTTATCCCATCTCTCATTTCTCTGCCCCCCCCCCCCCCCCCCCCCCCCCCTCACCGACCCCCCCCTTCTCCCCTTCCTTCCAGAATGATCCTCGATGCCGTTGCAGACAGTTCCACAACATTAGGCCGCCTGCGATGCCAGACTTCTTCCACCCCCACTCCTTCACTTCTAGCTCTCTGTCACCGCTCCGTCTCTCTCAGTCTCCCTCTCTCTGTCTCTGTCTCGCTCTCTCTCTCTATTCTCCTCCCCCTCCTTCTCCTAAGGGAGCTGACTCAGGTTATTGTCCCCCTTACCCTCTCCCTTCCCTAAGGGATAGAATGTCTACGTCTGGTTCGTCTTGCTTGGTAGGGTCGTGTTGTTAGATTGCATCTATTTCAACGCCAAATTGATTTCAAGTCATAGGATATGCCCATCAATCGGATGTTCTCTGTCTGTTTGTTGTCTGTCTGTCTTTCTCTCTTCTCTTTCTTTCTTTCTTTCTCTCTCTCTCTCTCTCTCCTTCCCTCCCTCTCCCCCACCATCTCTCTCTCTCTCTCTTTTTCTCACTTTCTTTCTTTCTTTCTTTTTCTTTTATTTTCTTTCTTCCTTTCTTTCGCTGTCACTCTCTCTCTTTCTTTCTTTCTTTCCTCTTCCTTTTCTTCCTCCTCCTCCTCCACCACCACCTACTTCCTCCCCTCTTCACACTCTTTCTCCATTTCTTCCTCCTCCTCATTCCCCTCCTCCTCCTACTCCTCTTCCTCCTCCACCTCTGTGATGTTATAGGTCGGGTCAACACATACGCACAATTCACAACTTTTTTTTTAAACAAACTCGACCCTCACCATAGCATCTTAATTTCGTATGACAACAAGCACCATCTGCCTCCACAATAGACTCAAATAGATTTATAATTCCACTCAATAATTTCATAAACAGCACAACCACAAAATAACAGAAGTTCATATCTTTATCGACATATTAAGAACGCCTTTCACATAAACATTTCCATATACAACAGATTTTCCTTTGTTACCCCTCTAAGTTAGGTTTTCTCCACAACTAACATTCTTCGATGAATAATTTTTCTCAAACGGTCATAACTTTTTTTTTTTTTTAAAATGACATTCCCTTTCAGCACAGAGAAAATCTACATTCATCAGGTACACCGTCTCAATGGAACCATGACCTGAAAGTTCCGTGAATCCCTTAGTTATCTTTCCACAAGTTTCATGCCAACACACCCAGTCTCCTCTTGCACATTTTCAGTCTTGATCTTGCTCACAGATAGTCCCCCCCTTTCTACACGTTCACCACCAGTCATCAGTTCATCTTCTTCTTGTCGTAGTTGTTGTTGTTGTTGTTGTTTTGTTGTTGTTGTTCTTTCTTCTTCTTCTTCTTCTTCTTCTTCTTCTTCTCCTCCTCCTCCTCCTCTCCTCCTCCTCCTCCTCCTCTTCTTCTTCTTCTTGTTCGTGTTCTTGTTCTTGTTACTGTTCTTGTTCTTCTTGTTCTTGTTCTTGTTCTTCTTCTTTTTCTTCTTCCTTTTTGTCAACTTGTCAACAGTAATCTTCTGCTTCTTTTTTTTTTTTCAAAACAACCTTCCTCTTAGAGGTCCTATTCCAATCTGACACACTAACATTTGTGTGAACAGAGTTCACCCCACGACAAGCACAAAGCAAAAGAAGCCCCAATTACCTGTAGTCACACAGACCACAATCACACACACACACACACACACGCACGCACGCACGCGCGCGACACACACACACACACACGCACGCACGCACACGCGCGCGCGCGCGCGCACACACACACGCACACACACACACACACACACACATGCATACACACTCCAAGCTTCAATCTGTTCAATTAATGTACTCACCCACACAAAAACTAGTCCAAATCTTAAAAGCCCACTTAGCTAAAAGTAAAATTAAATCTAAAGCCAAACTCGTGACCCTGTGACATCATGACAACCTCCCACTCCTCCTGCTCGTCGTCCTTCTTCTTCTTCTTCCTCCAGCTCCTTATCCTCCTGCTCCTCCTTCTCCTCCTCCTCTTCCTCCTCCTCCTCCAATTTTCCAAAACCATAACTTAAAAATCACCATCGAAGCAAACAAAAGGTAGTGAACTACTTAGACATAACACTTGACCTCAACAACTACATATAAACCATACAAGAAACCTAATGACACTCCCATTTATGTAAACATCAATAGCAACCACCCACCATCCATACTAAAAACCCCCCAGATAACAACATGAACAAAACAAAAAAAAAGCAGGAAAGGAAAATCACATGGTACAACCCTCCATATGATGGACGAGTAAAAACAAACGTAGGGAAAGAATTTTTTAAAATTCTGACAGCATCCTTCCCAAAAGAACACAAATTGTCCAAAATATTCAACAAGAACACCATCAAACTATCATATTCATGCATGCCTAACCTTAAAAATATAATTGATTCATCCAACAAAATGAAAAGCAACACAGCAAAGAAGGGTGAAGAAAGGAAATCCTGCAATTGTACTACAAAAGAACAGTGTCCCTTAAGCAACAAATGCCTCTATAACAACATTGTATACCAAGCCACTGTGACATCAGAAAATGAAAAAGAAACATACATAGGGATCACTGAAAATCACTTCAAAACCAGATATGCAAACCATAAACAGTCATTCAACAAAGTAAAATACAAAAACCAAACAGAACTGAGCAAATATATTTGGAGACTTAAAGACAAAAAATAAAACTATAACATATCCTGGAAAATCAT
>JADBJO010005303.1:31337-38837 GCA_016801955.1 Conus betulinus | reverse complement strand
TTTAGAGATTTGCTCGAAGGAAACGCTGACTCTAGTGATGGCCTGGTTAATGAAATTTACGTAAATGACTCTGAATATGGTGATGACAATCTAAACCGTCCCATTTCTACAGAAGAAGTTTTAGTAGTTCTCAGAAAGTTAAAACATCGGAAAGCTGCTGGCCCAGACGAAATTATAGGTGAAATAATAAAAACTGCATGCGAATCAAACTTGTTTCTAGATTTTTTGGTTACATTCTTTGATTTCTTGTTTGATCAAGGGACATATCCTAGGTCTTGGTCAGAATCCATTGTTATTCCATTATGTAAAAAAGGAGATGCAAATGACTCAAATATCTGTAGAGGTATATCTTTGTGTAATGTCTGCAGTGAATTGTACAGTGCTATTATTAACAGGCGATTACAGGAGTGGGTAGAAGAAAATAACATCACAGGAGAATATCAGGCCGGGTTTAAGACAAACTACTCTACTGTTGATCATATGTTCCCACTGATGGTATTTATCCCAAAACAGTTTTGTTTAAATCATAAATTATATGTTGGCTTTATTGATTTTGAGGAGGCTTTTGATTCAGTTAACATGACGTTATTATGGCCTGTACTGTTGGAAAACAGTATTCATGGGAAACTTTATAAATGTGTTTTAAGTATGTATGAATGTGTAAAGGCAAGAGTGCGATCTGGTACAGCGTTAATAGACTACATTAAATGTACACCTGGTGTGTGAACAGGGTGATGTTTGCAGCCCTGTTTTGTTCTCCTTATTTATTAATGAACTGACTCAGGAAATCACACAACGTGGAAGGCACAGTGCAAATTTATAAATGACGTTTTAGAGATTTTCATTCTCCTCTTGGCTGATGATGTCGTCTTGTTATGAGAAACAGTGATTGGATTACAGACCCAATTAAATATTTTACATGGAGTCGCTGCTTCGTTACAGTTAAAAGTCAACATGGCAAAAAGCAATATAATTGTATTTTGAAGGGAGGATATCTTGCAGCGAGAGAAAGATGGACATACAATGGATCCTTAATGCCTGTTCTTAATGTATATAAATATCTTGGTATCTACTTCTCCACGCGTTTTGAGTTTTGCCTTTGCTTGCAAGGATTTAGCTAGTAGGGCAAAAAGTGCATCATTGTGTCTTATGAAAAAACTGTCATTGCTAAATAACGATTCCCTTACTTTGTTTTTGAAAACTATTTGATTGCCAGATTCAACCTCTGATACAGCACGGGGGGCTGAAATATGGGGCCTTGATGCTGCTGTTGTGCACTGTGACAAAATCCATCTTTTTGCTCTGAAGAAGTTTTTGGGGGATATCGTTGCAAAACGCCGACTGATTTGGTATATGGTGAAACCTCTAGACATCCCATGTATTTGAATTCTGTTGTGAAATGTGTTCGATATTGGTTAAAAAGGGTTCATATGGGGATCACACATTGCCACGCAAAGCGTATAGAATGTTGTTAGACTTGGATAATAGAGGAAAGAAAAACTGGGTGATAAATGTGCGGATGAAATTGTATGCGTATGGTTTCGGTTTGTGTATGGATGAACCAAGGTGTTGGTGATATGAATGTTTTCATTCGGGTATTCCGAGAAAGCTTAATTGATTGTAGTTGGCAAAACTGGAATTCACATGTACAGAACCGTACCAGATTTGAGTTTTATAGAGCGTTTAGTCATTTACGCTGTATACCTGTTTATATGTCAATGAAATTGGACAAGCATATAAAAGGTATCATGACTAAGTTCAGATTTGGTGTGTCTGATATTGCTTCTCATTATTTTCGCTCCAGGCAGTCACGTAATAGAAGTCTGATTTGTCCATTGTGTCAAAATTCGAAAGAAGATGAATTCCATTTTGTATTAACTTGTCCAGTATTACAAGACCTCAGAGACCAATTCCTACCACAAAAATATTTCTTTTAAATTAGTTTTGTTAATGTCATCATCAAATGAGAGTACTGTTAAACAGCTGGCTATTTATCTATATAAAGCATTCCAGAGGCGAAGTGTTTATGTAACATGATCAAGTCAGTGTCAATCTGCGACATGAATCACAATGTATATCCCCATTCTAAGGGGCTAAGGCCTTTATGAATAAACTGTTTGAGTCTTGAGTCTCTCTCTCTCTCACACACACACACACACACACACACACACACACACACACACACACACACACACACACAAACACGCATGCACGCACACACACACACACACACACACACACACACACACGCGCGCGCGCGCGTGCGCGCGCGCGCGCGCGCGCTGTGACTTTTTCACGTAGAAAGAGAACCATTTAAAGCTGTTTTGAATTTAAACGACTTTCAGAGAGAGAGAGAGAGAGAGAGAGAGAGAGAGAGAGAGAGAGAGAGAGAGAGAGAGAGAACTGTTGAAAGGAGTAAGGAGGGAAGGGAGCAGATGGCTGAAAATAATGAGTGTATAGTGTTGGGGGTTGGGGGAGGGGGGGGGGGATGATGATGCATTTTGTTTACCCCAACTGGCTTATGATAGGATATGTGAACAGCATACAGTAGTATTTTAGTTGAAGAAAATAACATGCAGCACATTAATGAATGGTAGACGTAGAACAATTTTGGAGAGGGTGTGAAGGGAGGGGAGAGAGGAGAGAGAGGGGGAGAGAGAGGGAGAGAGAGAGAGAGAGAGAGAGAGAGAGAGAGAGAGAGAGAGAGAGAGAGAGAGAGAGAGAGAGAGAGAGAGGAGAGAGAGAGAGAGAGAGAACGGTAAAAAGGAGAGTTACAAGATTTGCTAGCGAATGGATGTGAGAGATTTGGTTATCCAGTGAAACGAAACAGACGATAAATCAATCACGAGGACCAAACACTCAGGCCCCCCGCCATGTATCTTGCCTTTCTAACTCCCTCGCAAGATCAACTCCCAGCATAATTCACCATCCGCCCCAGCCACCCCGAACCCCCTCCACCCCCCCTCCCACGCAAACTTCGATCCAAATGATAGGCTATAGGCTGTATGCGGTGAGACATGGTTTATGGCTTTACCACTGCAGAGAAAAACGACTCCTACAGTTTTTTTTTTTTTTTTTTTTTTTGCTGATTGGTGATCTTTGTTAGGTCTTTGCAAAGCTGAAGCCAAGGAGTTAAGTAAAGAAAGCTGAGTGAAGCGAACAAGATATATCAGTCAGGGTGCCTTCATTTCCGCCCACGATTTTTCCTTTTAGCAGAGGCGGGTTCCAATCCTCACACTCCGTCAAGGATTTTGTGTACAGGACACGAATGTTGTTGTTGTTGTTGTTGTTGTTGTTGTTGTTGTTGTTGTTGTTATGGTTGTTGTTGTTGATGATGATGTTCTTGCTATTGTTGCTATTGTTGTTGTTGTTGTTTTTGAAGTCGTTGTTGTCATCGTCGTCGGTGGAAATGGCGGCGGTGGTGGTGGTGGTGGTGTCGTTGTTGTTGTTATCGCTGCTGTTGTTGAAGACGATAATGTTGCTGTTGTTGTCGCCGTCGTCGTCGTTGCTGTTGTCGTTCTAGTTGTTGTTTCTGTTGTTATTACTGTTGTTGTTGCTGTTGCTTTTGCTGTTGTTGTTTTTGTTGTTGTTGTTGCTGCGGCTGTGGTTAATGTTGTTGCTGTCGTCGTCGTCGTCGTTGTTGTTTTTTGCTGTTGTTGTTGCTTTTACTACTTGTTGCTGTCGTTGTCGTTGTCGTTGTCGTTGTTGTTGTTGTTGTTGTCGTTGTTATTGTCGTTGTTCCTGTTGTGATTTCTCAGCAAAACTTCACAATCCCTCCCCACACACCCACACCCCCACTTCCTACCGTCCCTGCCAAGCCCACGCCAACCTCGGTTCAAGTCATATGTTATAGGCTGTAGGGCAGGTGGCCAATACACAAGGTTTATGGCTATACCGCCACAGAAACAAATGGCTCCCACGGTTTTTCTGTTCTTTTTTTCTTTTCGTTTTTTGCTTTTCATTTTTTTGCTGATTAGCTCGCAGAGGCTTGTTTCAGGGATGACTCTTTTACTCTTTTGCAAAGCTGAAGCCAGTTAAAAAAAAAAAAAAACGTAGAGTGAAGGGAAGGTTTATTGGATCTGTCTTGGTGGGCGCCTTCGCTTTCCGCCTAAGATTTGTCTGTTCAAGGCAAGGCGAGTTCCAAGCCTCAAACTCCATCAAGGATTTTGTGCACAGGACACGAATGTTGTTGTTGTTGTTGTTGTTCTTCTTCTTCTTCTTTCTTCTTGCTGTTGTTGTTGTTGTTGTTGTTGTTGTTGTTGTTGTTGTTGTTGTGTTGTGGCTGCTGTTGTTGATCTTGTCGTTGTTCTTGTCATTGCTGTTATTGCTGTTGTTGGTGTTGTTGTTGTTGATGTTGTTGTTGTTGTTGTTGCTGCTGCTGTTGTTGTTGCTGCTGTAGGTGGTTGTCATTAAATTTTCACAATCCTTCCCCCCTACCCCTTCCACCCCCCCACCACCACCGCCACCGACCCACGCGGCCATATATACACGTTTTTGTGGCCTTACCACTGCAACCGAAGTGGCTCCTACGTTTTTCTTCTCTCCTCCTTTTTTGTGTATGTGTGTTTTTTTGTTTTGTTTTTGCTTTTTTGTGCGCTGATTAGGTTGGGTAGAGGTTTTTGTTTAGGGATGACTCTTTTTGCAAAGCTGAAGTCAGTTGAAAAAAACAAACAACAAACAAACAAACTGAGTTTTTTTTTTTCTGTTCACGGGTAGGCGGGTTCAAATCCTCACACTCCGTCGAGGATTTTGTAAAAGGACACAAATGGTATTGGTGTTATTGTTGCTGATACTGTCGTTCTTGTTGTTGTTGTTGTTGCTGTTGTTGTTTGTGTTTCTTCTTCTTCTTCTTCTTCTTCTTCTTCTTCTTCTTCTTCTTCTTCTTCTTCTTGCTGTTGTTCTTGTTCTTCTTTGTTGTTGTTATTTCTTGTTGTTGTTCTTTATTCTTGTTTTGCTGTTGTAGTTGTTGTTGTTGTTGTTGCTGCTTAGTTGATTGTTGTTGTTGATGTTATGATATTGTTGTTGTTGCTTTTGTTGTTGCTGCTGTTGCTGTTTTTGTTGTGGTTGTTGTTGTGGTGGTGGTTGTTGTTGTTGTTGCTGCTGTTATTGTTGTTGTTGCTGCTGCTGCTGCTTTGGTTTTTTGTAGTTGCTGCTGCTGGACCTGGCGCGCGCACGCACGCACGCACACACGCACGCACGCACACACACACACACACACACACACACACACACACACACACACACCACACACTAACACAGAGAGAGAGAGCCCGAGAGAGAGAGAGAGAGAGAGGAGAGAGAGAGAGAGGGGGAGAGAGAGAGATGCCTTAAATAGCATGCTGATTTGCAGTATTTTGTGTAAAGGCCATGAATATGTTATCAGTTTGCTGTACAAAACCATTTTCAATACAAAAGACGGAAACTAAGGCCTTGTGTTCCACGTAGCTTGAAGGTTGAATTGTATTGTTTCTTTCTCCCTCTTTTTGTTGTGAAGATTCACACTGCTAGCGAGATTCTTTGATTCGTCGATTCCCCCTCTCTCTCTCTCTCTCTCTCTCTCTCTCTCCTCCTTCTCTGTCTCTGTCTCTCTGTCTCTCATTCTCTCTCTCTTTCTCTCTCTCTTCTCTCTCTCTCTCTCTCTCTCTCTCTCTCTCTACCTCTCTCTCTTCTCTCTTCCTCTCTCTCTGTCTCTGTCTCTCCTCTCTCTCTCTCTCTCTCTCCTCTCTCTCTCTCTCTCTCTCTCTCTCGCTCTCTCTCTCTCTCCTCTCGCCTTGTTTCATAACTTCACACAGGACTGTAAGCTTAATGCATCTGACAGCCTACCCACCCACACCAAACTCCCCCACCCACCCCACCCCCCCCCCCCCATCCCACCCCCACCCCCACCCAACCCCACTGCATCCCTATCCTCCCTTCCCCTTCCCGTCAGTCTCCCTTTCCCTCCCCCCCCCCCCCCCCTCCATCTCCCCCTCCCCCTCCCCCGCCCCCCTCATATAGCCAGCCAAGCGCTGATATTGACTGAGTGGGAGTCCGACCGAATGCAGCATGTTCGCTGATGTTGACGGCTCGTCATGCGTGGGCGGATCGGTTGAGGGAGGGGTGGGGGGGAGGGGGAGGGGGAGGTAGAGGTGGATGAGTGGGAGGAGGCGGTAGAGCTTTTTTCTTTTTTTTTTTTCATCCCCCTCCAACCTCCAGTCCCCCCCCCCCCCCCCCCCCTCTTTTCGTTTGACATCTTTTCATTTGGGAAGACTTTTTATATACACGCAAAGCGCTTTATATATAAATGCTTTTTTTGTTTGTTTGTTTGTTTGTTTTTTTTGCGTCATCCAGTCTCCATTTATTTTTGATTTTTTCTGTTGGTTACATCCTTTCTTTTTATTTTTCTATTTCTTTTTTTTGTGTGTGTGTGGGTCCTCTATCCTCCTATTTTTTTTTTTCCCACTTGTGTGTGTGTGTGTGTGTGTGTGTGTGTGTGTGTGTGTGTGTGTGTGTGAGTGTGTGTGTGTGTGTGTGTGTGTGTGTGTGTGTGTGTGTGTGTGTGTGTGTGTGTGTGTGTGTGTGTGTGTGTGTGTGTGTGTGTGTGTGTTTTGTTTTACGTTCTATCAACTCTCCATTCACCATGCAAAAAATATGTATGTATGTTGTTGTATTACTGACTGGACATTATCACTGTGAAGTTTAAGTATTTTAGTGTGGTGCTATACAGAGCATCAGGGCTGATTAATTATTTGCTAATGTTTGCTGTTGATGTACTGACCTATTCCTATTCTTTGTTACGGCAAAGAAAAAAAGAGGATGAAAGAAAGAAAGAAAAAAGAAAGAAAAGAAAAAGACAGACAGACAGAGAAAAAGAAGGAAAGAAAAAGAAAGAAAGAAAAGAAAAGAAAGAAAGAAAGAAAGAAAGAAAAACAGATAGAGAGAAAGAAAGAAGGAAAGACAGACAGGCAGACAGATAGAGAGAGAAAAGGAGAGAAGAAGGGAAAAGAAAGAAAAAAAGAGAAAGAAAGAAAGAAAGAAAGAAAAGAAAAGAAAAGAACGAAAAAAAAAAAGTTCGAACGAACGAACGAACGAAAGAAAGAAAAACAAAAGAAAAGGAACTGAAACTGAAACTGAAGAAAAAGAAAGAAAGAAGGGAAGAAGACCAAAAATGAAAAAGAATTCCTAGGTGTGTGAAAAGCGAACAAAAGAACAAAATCAATACACAGTGGTTCAGCGACTATGGAAACCAATAAGCTACTCGCCTACTTAAGTCCCAGGGCCCCTATTCGTGGATTTATTTCTCGCAGTCAGGGGTAGATGAGAAAATGTCGTTCGTTCAGCTGAGCTGGGTAGTAGTAGTAAGAAGGGTGGGGGGGGGGGGGGGGGGGGGGGGGACAGGGGGATGAGGGAGAAGGGGAAAAGGAAAGAGCGGGGGATGTTTGAACGTGGAGGAGGGGGAGGGGGAGTCGTCGTCATTTGGTGAGGCAGGATGGTTGATTGGCGAGTTGTTGGGGTTTGTTG
>JADBJO010005303.1:21337-26337 GCA_016801955.1 Conus betulinus | reverse complement strand
CACACACAATCGAGCACACACACACACACACACACACACACACACACACACACACACACACACACACACACACACACACACACACACACACACACACACACACAATTCTTTCTCTCCTTCTTCCCACCTCTATCTAAACCTAACCACCACCACCACCACCACCACCACCACCCCACCACACCCCCCACACACACACGCACGCACCCTTCTACCCTCTTTTTACTCGTCTCAAACCAGCGAGAGACATGCTGGGTTAGGTTAGGACATCATATTCATCTTCCATGCCAATGGAGTCTTCCCCCCCCCCCCCCCTCCATCACGCTCACCCTCTTCTCCTCCATCATTCGAGGATGGTGTGTGCTGTGACATCATCATCAGCAGCAGCAGCAGCAGCAGCAGCAGCATCGTCGTCGTTGTCGTCATTGTAGTCTTCGTTGACGTCGTCGTCATCATCATCATCATCATCATCATCATCATCATCATCATCATCATCATCATCACCATCATCATCATCATTATCACCATCATCATGCCCAACATCATCATCATCATCATCATCATCATCATCATCATCATCATCATCATCAATATCTTCATTGAGGTCTTTTAACCAGTAAATCATCAGCATATTCATCGGCGTCGTTGTCGTTCTTTTCATCATTTTTTCCTCATGATTAGCATCATCTTTGTTTTCATCAAGGGCGCAGCCACGTCCACCTGACGACAGTTCCCGTGAACTAGCCGACGCCCTCCACGATTGGCTGGTCCTCATCACAGAGATGGACATGGAGAGGACTCGACGATTGGCTGGTCCTCATCACAGAGATGGACATGGAGAGGACTCGACGATTGGCTGGTCCTCATCACAGAGATGGACATGGAGAGGACTCGACGATTGGCTGGTCCTCATCACAGAGATGGACATGGAGAGGACTCGACGATTGGCTGGTCCTCATCACAGAGATGGACATGGAGAGGACTCGACGATTGGCTGGTCCTCATCACAGAGATGGACACCAGGAAATCAAAACAGAACACCACGAGATCAGGGCATGAATGGACACCAAACTTGAGACCTTTTAAAATCAAATGAATGTCGAATGAAATAAAAAGATAAATAAATAAGTAAACAGATAATGAACAAATAGATAGAATTTATTCATCAATGTGATAGAAACTGCTGCAATAGAGTTCTATTCTGGTCCAACAAACCAAAGACTGTATCTTACGGATTCAAAAAAAAAAAAAAAAAAAAAAAAAAAAAAAAAAAAAAAAAAAAAAAAAAAAAAAAACGGCGTTACCAGGCCCGAGAGAAACAGACACCTGCAGTGTTGGTCTGGAATTTTTTTTTGGTTTAGGCGGCGTTAAAGACGCGTCCATGAAGTGGATGGGGAACTCCATCCACGGTGTGGTCCTGGTCTTAAACCTGAACCCACAACACTATCAACAGGCTGGGGAGGGGGTTGTATATGTTTTGGTTTTTGTGGTTTTTTTTTTTTTTATACCTACAGCTTTTTTCTCTTTTTTTTTTTTTTTTTTTTTTTTTTTTAACAGTCGGGCTTCCATCCTCCTATATTTTTCCGCTGTCATTTTTTTTCTTTCTGAAAATGACTCATACTCACCATACATTATCTGTATGTTTTGTTTTTGTTTTGTTTGTTTGTTTTTTTTTTCTGAATCAGATGGACATTCACTTGCTGACCTTAATGTTTTAACGTTTAATACAAAGCGATAGATCGTCAACTGATGTTAAAAAAAAAAAAGAAAAAAGAAAAAAAAGGGCTCAGTGTGAGTTATCTGGGTCATAATCAATAGATTTTTAACTCTTGTCCTTCTTGTTCTTGTTCTTCTTGTTCTCGTTCTTCTTGTTTTTCTTGTTGTTCTCGTTCTTGTTCTTGTTCTTCTCGTTGTTCTTGTTCTTGTTTGTTCTGCTCTTGTTGATGTTGTTGCTGTTGTTGTTGTTGTTGTTCTTCTTCTTCTTCTTCTTCTTCTTCTTTCTGGTTGTTGCTGTTGTTTTTACTGTTGTTATTGTTATTGTTGTTGTTGTTGTTGTTTCTTCTTCTTCTCTTCTTCTTCTTCTTCTTCTTCTCTCTTCTTCTTCTTCTTCTTCTTCTCCCCGTCATCAAGAGCAGCAAACAGCAGCGGGAACGCCACCATGACAAGAGTCATTAACATACAGCGAAATAACAAAAACGGCAATAATGAAAAGAAAGCTTTTTAGGACTCAAACTATGGTATATTTTGCTCTCTCTCTCTCTCTCTCTCTCTCTCTCTCTCTCTCTCTCTCTCTCTCTCTCTCTCTCTCTCTCTCATTTTCTATTTATTCCTTTTTTAACCTCTTTTGCATGCGTCTACATTTATTGTCACGTCTTATTTTGCATTGTTGACCCTACCTACCCAGGGCGAGGACTGGATGTAAGAAAGCACATTAGCGCTTATCTGTTATCCTCGTAAATAAAGAACTCTCTCTCTCTCTCTCTCTCTCTCTCTCTCTCTCTCTCTCTCTCTCTCTCTCTCTCTCTCTCTCTCTCAGTATTGATTCATTCGAACACCGCGTGGTGACCCTCTCCTCCTCCTCCTCCTTCTCCCCCTCCTCCCCCACCCTTCACCCCCTCCCTCTTTCTCCTACCAACGCTCCTCCCCAACGTCCAGTCTCACACCTACGCCACCCCACACCACTACCACGCCCCCCCCCCCCCCCCCCCCTCCTCATCCGAACAGTCGTCACCTCCACCCTTCCACTCCCTTCCATTCCTTGTGTCACAGACAAGAATAGAGAGAAGAAGAAGCAAGTGCAAGTAGATTATCTGACCATCCTCTAACGTCGTGGGAGGCAGGGGTGGGGGTGGGAGATGGATAGGCGGGGGACGGGTGGGTGATTGCTTGACAGCCACGGGGGTTGAACCGGGCATCCCATATCAGTTTATTCCCCCAGGGCTGAAGTTCATAGAGAGGATCACGTGATGGGACGGTGATGTCATCTTGTGTGTGTGTGTGTGTGTGTGTGTGTGTGTGTGTGTGTGTGTGTGTGTGTGTGTGTGTGTTTCCATGGAAACAACGTCATTATACGGAAAAAAAAAATCTCGTGTGTGTGTGTGTGTGTGTGTGTGTGTGGTGTGTGTGTGTGTGTGTGTGTGTGTGTGTGTGTGTGTGAGTGAGTGTGTGTAGGAGTATTTGTATGCATTATGAATACATGTATGTGTGTATGTATGCATCAATGTTTGTATGTGTATATACATACATGTATGTATGTATATGTGCATGTATGTATGTATTTATGTATGTTTGTTTGATTGTAGGTCTATGTCTTTCTTATTCATCTCGACAAGCGGAAAAATATGAATATGTGACAATCACCGTGGCATCTCACTGCGCACCTCGCTGGAAAGATTCTGGGCAGAATCTTTCTCATCCATCTCAAACAGCACCTGGAGCAAGGCTTGTTACCTTCTTCTTTCTTCTTCTTCTTCTTCTTCTTCTTCTCTTCTTTCTTCTTCTTCTTCTTCTTCTTCTTCATACACTAAGACAGGAACCCTAGAAGCACTGACGAAGGTTGCTGCGCTGCAGAGGCCCTCCAGAAAGTTACAGAGCTTTTCCCTCGTTGATGTGTCGGCAGGCCAGGTCTCTGCTCTTAGCTTTTGATGTGTGGGGCAGTCCTGCAGGAAGTGTTTCCACAGTCATTGGGGCTGTACCGCATGGGCACCCTGAAGACTCGCCCATGTGGAATTTTGGCTTGCTACGTGTGAGCCAATGCGGATTCAGGAGGGGTCGCAGCACTGTGAATATGATTTTCGCTGCACGGCAACTACGAGAGAAATGTCAGGAGCAGAATGTCAGCCTCTACACCACACTTGTGGATTTGACCAAGGCATTCGACACTGTCTGCCGTGAAGGGTCATGGAAGACCATGGCCAAGTATGGATGCCCCTTAAAGTTAATCTCAGTTTTCACGCCGTTTCATGACGGTATGCAGCGAGTACAGGATGACGGAGAGTACTCACAGCCTGTTTCAAATGGCGTCAAGCAGGGCTGCGTGCTAGTCCCCATCCTCTTTACTATGGTGTTTTCTTCCACACTGACGGATGCTTTCCGAGATGTGACATCGGACTTGGCTTTAAATACCGGACTGGTGGAAATCTTCTCAATTCCCCCGGTGACTGTGCATTGAATGCTGCCACACAGTCTGACGTGCAAGAGAGTATGGACCGGTTTTCCGAAGTCATGCACACACACACAAACACACACACACACACACACACACACACACAACACACACACACACACACACACACACACACACACACACGCACGCGCACGCACGCACGCACGCACGCACGCACGTACGCACGAACACACACATACACACACATGCACGCACGTACGCACGCACACACACTCAGAGGACGACAAGAAAAAGCAAAAAGCATAACACGCGCACAGAGAGAGAGAGAGAGAGAGAGGGGAGGAGAGAGAGAGAGAGAGAGAGAGAGAGAGAGAGAGAGAGAGAGGAGAGAGACACACACAACACACACACGCGCGCGCGCGCGCGCGCGCGCGCGCCACACACACACACATACAGAGTCTCTCTCCGTATGTGTGTGCGTGCGCGTGCGTCTCTCTGACAGACAGACAGGCAGACAGGCAGACAGACAGACAGAGAAAGCTGACCTCTCGCTTTGTCTCAGGAAGTGGCAGCAACATTCATCCGCCGTCGAGGACAAAGATTTGTTCCCCATGTGCTAAACTCACTGCCCCAGGCCCGAGTTCCACCAGACCAAAATGTCACCAGCTGATTAGCCCTGGGTTCGAATCTACAATGGTGCCGCGCCTGAGGGAGCCACCACACACACTACCACACACCACCCACAGCTCCCCCTTTCCCCCCCCCCCCCCCCCCCCCCCCCCCCACCCCCCCCCCCCCCCCCCCCCCCCCCCACTGCCCCAAATTTGCCACACCAAAATTAACGCGCTAAGGCCTTGCTTAAGGAGTCGAGTATTTA
>JADBJO010005303.1:13837-16337 GCA_016801955.1 Conus betulinus | reverse complement strand
AATCAATACCTAGACAAACATATCAGCTGTGCAGGATTAAGCATTGGGTTACTGTGCTGACACTCTTCTACCTACCTCAACAACTATTGTGTCAAGAGGATCCCCCACCCCCACCCCCCCTACCTCGTTATTGCCAAGTAATCATATGACATCAGTTCCAAGATCAGACGGCTGCGCTCCCTGGTCATTGCCATATTTCTCTGTGCCTGTGAGATGTGGACTCTGACAGCTGAACTAGGGAGAAGGATTCTGGAATTAAAGATGAGATGCTTCCCACAAGATCCTCGGCATCTCATACAAAAACCATACTTAGAGGTCCAGATCAGAGTAAGGCAAGCCGTTGTCCATAGTGAACAGAAGGAAAGTGATATGGTATGGTCATGTATCAGTTTCAAGAGAACTTGCCAAAACCATTCTGCAAGGAACAGTGCGAGAAGGCAGAAGGAGATGAAGACAGAGAAAGAGAAGGGAGGACAATATCAGTGCATGGATTAGCCTCACACTCAGCAACTGCCTAAGAGTGTCTGAGAAACGGGAGGTGTGGAGGAAGCTGGTTGCGAAGTCTTCTGTGGCGCCCCGACGGACTTCGAGACTCTGGGATAGGTCATAAGTGACAGGTAAATTGTATGGCAAGATACTGCAATGCTATGTAATATCATCCGCTTTCTGACTTCTCATTCTCCGATAAAGAGAAACATTAGTTTAATATTCTGTCAACAGAGTAGTCAATTTATTTTATGTCTATCTATACATGTCCAGCACTCATCTACCCAGGTCTGACCGATAAACAAAAAAATTATAGTAATGATCGTTTGGCAATGTATTAACAATTCAAATCATATTACACATCATCATCATCATCATCATCATTATTATTATTACTATCATCATCATCATCATCATCATCATCATTATTACTATCATCATCATCATCATCATCATCATTATCATCATCATCATCATCGTTATCATCATCATCTTCATCATCACAACAACACACATGCTGCCTGCTGAAACCGTGGGTCAGAATGACCTTTGATTCCTGCTCTCTGTGGCCGGAACTGGCACTCAAGCTTCAAACGACTGACCTATACCGAGTCTCCCGTCTTTGATGGTGCCAAACCACTCTGTCCAATTACATCGGATTATGCGAGCCGGCCTGAAAATGAGAGCGTTGCTCGGGAAAGTGGCGATGATAGAAAAAAGATCACCGTCGTTTGGTTATCGTTATCGGGAAGGTGATATTATTGTCGAAGCCCAACAATCCCCAAAACAGAGCCAAGACAGAAAGAACATTCATAATTACTAGCGCCGGCAATTGTGCACGTATGCTACAGCTTTGGTTTTGGGGGTAGGTGGGAATAGAAAGAGAGTGAGAGGCGTGGGCGTGTGGGTTTATTTTCGCCTTAACAGTGATAGTGATCTCTCTCTCTCTCTCTCTCTCTCTCTCTCTCTCTCTCTCTCTGTATATATATATATAATATATATATATATATATATATATGAAGATAGATAGATAGATAGATAGATAGATAGATAGATAGATAGATATCTGCAGATAGATAGATATGTTTGACTTGATTTACAGCTTTAATCAAATCACTTTAACGCTTGCTATATACTCCATGCTGTACCTTCAGGCAGTGTGACTGAGGACAAACACAGCCATGCATGAGTTTGTAGATAGATAGAGATAGATAGATAGATATTTTCATTTTGTTTTTTTGCTGTCCCATCTGCCGTGCCACCTCAGAGGCAGAGCACCCCACACTGGCACTGGCAATCCACAGAGAGCAGTCAACGTCAAGTCATCAAAATGAAACCACTGGAGGACACACTGCACTGCTGCTGAGTCGCTTATGTTGTATTTAGTGGCGCCTTTTCTGATCGAACATACTCAGGATAGGTTTGAGACTGTATAACAGAGTTGCACCCTTCGTTTCTTTTCCCACTGTACTACGTCGTCAACCAGGCCCAAGAAATTCAGACACCTGCAGTGAGTGATAGAAAATTGGAGCAATATTCATAGAAACATATCCAGTAAGAGAATCAAACGTGAGTTCATCTTCCAATGTGAATCCAGACCACGCTATACCTCTGAGTAGGAATCGGCCAAAATATCCTGTTGATGAATACCTCTGTGGAGAATCGAACCCAAGACGTTATGTGTTGTGCCACAGTGGTCCATTCTTCCACATCACATAGGAACTGTGGTGTTACAAGGGGTGTGGCAGCTGCTCTTTCCCCTCCCCCCCCCCGCCCCCCATTCCGACTTTCATGAGGAAGGAAATGGGGTTGGGCATGTTGTAATGTCCCTCTTGTCCTGTGTTTACGTGTGTATAATTTGACAGATCAATTTCTCGAGTAAAGCCTTCAGCGCGCCAGAACAAAACGACTTCATTAGGTTTTGCAAAATAAAATGAATATTATAGCAGCTTGACGATCTCTTCCCAAATGGACAAGTTTAATCAAATTCAAGCTTTCGCCACAAGGGCTTCTT
>JADBJO010005303.1:0-5000 GCA_016801955.1 Conus betulinus | reverse complement strand
TTAAACCAATAATTGATCAAAAGAACATCCCCTCACCAATCATTTCACTTTTTTTTTTCCCGATGATGGCATCATTCACAATTTTCAAATACATGACCTCTCCTTAGCTGATTTGACATTTCATATCTTTGCACTCACCCGTGACCGTATCTGTGCACCAGGCGGTCTGCCCCAAATAGTTCCATTCCTTTGAATGTTATCAGTCTGCTTGGATGTACTCTCGGTTGGCTGGGCCATGAACAACAAGAGCTGAAATGATCTACATCTCATACACGGTGTTAATGATGAAAATAATCAAAAACAGTTTGGAACATGTTTTGCTTTGACGTGTTAATGCTAATCCATGCACCAGCCACCATTGCGAAGTGGCTGGGAGATCCTTCATTCAATTCCCAACCAGAGCCTTGTGAGATTTTTTTTCCCAACCAGCTACTATTCAGGGTGAGTTTGCTACAAGCTCAGTGGGGAAGACTGACACCACATAGTCGAGCTTAATCCACTTAATGGATACGTCTCTCCGAGAGTGTTTCAAATTTCCTGACCAACACTGCAGGTGTTTGTTTCTCTCAGGCCTGATTAATGCTGGGATATGTTATGAGAGAAAGCTTAGGGTACAGTCTGTTATGTACTCTCACACTGTAGTGGAAAACCATAGCATGATCTTCATCATCCTCATTCTCATTGATCACTATAAAGAAAAAAGTCCCAAATTCTGTGACCCTTCATGTCCTGCTCTCATGGTGACCTCAGTTTCGATGTCTCCTCCACATCTATGGCCTTGGTTTGATTCTGTCAGGGTCACCGGTATCGGCAGTTTCATGGAGGCTGTCATTGGATGGATGTGGTGGTGCCCTCGGCAGAGAGAGCTCACTCACGCTTGCTCCGCAACTAAGCAATTGTCGTCAATAGAGGTCTTAGTAGGTGGTGTCCTGTATTTGGATCAGAACAGACGCTGCTGAACACCACAGAAGTGACTCAGCATCCATGCAGTGTCTCTCTGGTGGGTTGCCTCTTGACCGCTTGACACTGACTGCTCCACTGGACTGTGTCAGGCTGGGCTGGGCCAGGCTGTGGCTGTGAACGGTGGGATCAGAATGAGTCGCGTGCGTACAGGGCCCCTGAGGTGGCACAGAACGAAAGACAACAACAAAAAATGCTATCCCACGCCTACTACGTGTGTTAGAAGCTTGACTGTGCCTATGCGCGTGTTTGGCACATTACCCATGCTTGTTTGCCCACACCCACACCACCTGAGGGATGGTGTAAAACAGAGGGCAAGCATTAAAGAGATTGGATTCAAGCTGTTAGTCGGATCAAACAGAGAGAGAGAGAGAGAGAGAGAGAGAGAGAGAGAGAGAGAGAGAGAGAGAGATGCTGTCCCAGATAAGGCAAAAATAAACCCATACACCCACGCCTTTTACTCTCTTTCTATGCCACATAACCCGAAAAACGTAGCATGTACAATTGCAGGCGCCTGTAATTATCATTGCTCTTTCCGTCTCAGCTCTGTTTTGGGGATTGTTGGGCTTCAACAATGATATCACCTCCCTGATAACGATAACCAAACGACGGTGATCTGTTTATCATCGCCACTTTCCCGAGCAGCGCTCCCATTTCTAGGCCCGACTGGCAGGATCCGATGTAATGGAACAGAGAGAGCAGTCTGGCATCAGCAAGGGACGGAAGACTCGGTATAGGTCAGTCGTTTGAAGCTTGAGTGCCAGGTCCCGGCCACAGAGAGCAGGAATCAGAGGTCATCTTACCCACGGTTTCAGCAGGCAGTGTGTAAGTCAGCTTAAAGTTCAGATCCTCAGCTTTGGATGATGCTGAAGGAAGGCTGTGGTCCCTTTCTTTTTTTTTTTTACCCCCCCCCCCCCCCCCCACTTCCCCCTCCCCCCAGCATTCCTACCTAGGGACAAATCTGGTTGGTACTGACAAACTAAGTGAGTCTGGTTGAAGCAGTGCACCCCTGTCGTGGAATGGAAATCCATAGCATCATCTTCATCATCCCCCGTTCTCATCAATCAGCATGAAAAAAATCTCAACTTTTGTGGCCCGTATGCCCTGCTGCCTTGGTGACCTCAGTTGGGACGTCCTCTCCATGTATATGGCCCCGGTTTGATTCCGTTGAGGTCAGTGGTATCAGCAAATTCATGGGGGTTTTCATTGGACAGACGTGGATGTGTCCTCCAGAGGGAGAGTTCACTCATGCTGACTCTGTGACTGAGCAATTATTGTCATTTTTAGTGGCATAGTAGGTAGTGTCCTGCCTATGTAAGATCCAAACAGGCACCACTGAACACCAAAGTGACTCAGCACCAATGCAGTGTCTCCTCTGGTGGGTGGCCTCTTGACAGCTTGACACTGACTGCTCTCTGTGGATTACCAGTGCCAGGGCTGTGGTCAGGCTGGGCTGTGGCTGTGGACAGGGTGTCGGAATGAGTGACGTGGGTGCAGTGCCACTGAGGTAGCACAGAAGATGTGATGGCAAATACTAAATTACTATGCCATGCACAGCTATTGCCTGTGCTTGTTTGGCATGTTATCCATGCTTGTTTGTCCACAGCCTCACTACCTGAGGGTATGATTGGAGTAGATGGCTTAGTGTTAATGAGATTGGATTCAAGCTGTAAGTCTGGCCATACAGAGAGAGAGAGAGAGAGAGAGAGAGAGAGAGAGAGACAGAGACAGAGACAGAGAGGGAGGGAGACAGAGAGATCGCTGTCCCAAATAAGGCAAAAATAAACCCATACACCCACGCCTTTTACTCTCTTCCTATGCCGTCTAACCCAAAAAAAACCGTAGTATGCACAGACGCTGGTGCCTGTAATTATGATTGCTCTTTCCGTCTCAGCTCTGTTTTGGGGATTGTTGGGCTTCAACAATGATATCACCTCCCCGATAACGATAACCAAACGACGGTGATCTGTTTATCATCGCCACTTTCCCGAGCAGCGCTCCCATTTCTAGGCCGACTGGCACGATCTGATGTAATGGAACAGAGAGCAGTCTGGCACCAGCAAGGACGGGAGACTCGATATAGGTCAGCCGTTTGAAGCTTGAGTGCCAGGTCCGGCCATGGAGAGCAGGAATCAGAGGTCATCTGACCCACGGTGTCAGCTGGCGGTGTGGGTAGGTCAGCTTGAACTTCAGATTCCAGCTCTGTGTTTGGTTGAAGGAAGGCTGTGGTCCCTCCTTTTTTCTCTGGTTGGTAGTACTGGCATACTAACAACAGAGAGAGAGAGAGAGAGAGAGAGAGAGAGAGAGAGAGAGAGAGAGAGAGAGAGAGAGAGAGAGAGAGAGAGAGTGAGTAAGTGAGTTTGGCGAGGGGTCTACCAATGGCATCATTTGAATTCTTCATGACCTTCCCTTAGCTGACGTCACCATTCAGGCTTCTCATTCTTCATGACCCTATCTTTGCGCCGAGTTATGTCCCCAAAATAGTCCCATTTCTTTGATTTCATACTGAGGAGAATCAATCTTCAGACACAATGAAAATTTTCAAAAACAATCTGATTGCGCCAGTCTATAAATACTCAACTCCATAAGGAGGCTTAGTGCATTAATTTTTGTCGTGCATCCATCTATTTCCTGGCAGTGTTGTATTTCATCGTAGTAAAGCTAGCGACCATTTTCAAGACTCGAATATATACATGAATGCAAACTAGAATACGAGAAAGATTTAATTCATGGGTGAAATTTATTTATTTATTTATTTATTGTGTGTGTGTGTGTGTGTGTGTGTGTGTGTGTGTGTGTGTGTGTGTGTGTGTGTGTGCCAGCGTGCGTGCCTGCGTGTATGCCTGCGAGCGTGCCTGCGTGCGTGCCTCTGTGTGTGTGTGTGTGTGTGTGTGTGTGTGTGTGTGTGTGTGTGTGTGTGTGTGTGTGTGTGTGTGCGCGCGCGCGCGCGCGCGCGCGTGCTGTGTTTGTGTATTCTCATGCGTACATATGTCTGTGCGCCGCTCATATGTGTGCGCGTGGGGTAGGTGGAGTGAGGAAGGGGTATGTCAAGAGAGATGCTCAGAAATGCTCATCCAGCTAAAAAAAAATAATTCTCTGTAATTTTGTTTGCATAATAAGAACGTGTTCTCAAAGGTGGATTAATATTTTTGAGGGGCCGAAATGGGGTGTCTTGGTTTTTGTCTTGTATGATGGCTACTGGGAAAAACTTAAACCAACTTAACAAACTACTGTTCCGCCGAAAGAAAGAGACAAACAAATCCCAAAACAAAAAACACAACGCGTTTCGACCTCTTAGGTCTTCTTCAAACAAGAAAGAACAACATTCAGGACAATAGAAAATGACGAATGAGCAATCACTTTTCTTCTAGAATTCGGCGCAAGACGGGCGTGAATGAAAAGGAGGTCGTTGGGAAGTGATTGCACCTTTTTCGTTTCATTGTCCTCAATGTGGCCTGAAGAGGGCCAAACGCGTGGTGTCTTGTCGTGTAATTTGTCCACGTTCACCGGCGGGGTTACTTAGAATTACTTTTTTAAAATCTGTTTCAATTTCCACCTGCAGTCACCTCACTATGAAACACACATTTTGGTTGGCAGACAGGGAAGGGAGAGGTGGAGTGATGGGGGAGGAGGTGGGGGAGGAATGCTCTTTAAGGCGCTGTCGGATTTTTTTTTTCGGATTGGGCAGGAGACGGGGGCGGAGGCAGGGCGAGAAATATAAAGAGTGGGTTTGAAGCCACTGGAATCCCTTTCCTACTCCAGTTAGCACCGAAAGCAGCTAGCTCGGTTCCAGAGCATTCTGATTTTCTGTGGCGATATTCTTGAATTCGCAACCTTTCCGGCTATGTCATGCCCCTTTCTTCCTTTACGACTTTCACGTTTGCACTTTGCAAAACTGATCTGTTTAAACGTCAGTTGCAGAACCCCACCTGGAATATTACTGAATTGCTGCCTGTCAGTTGTACACTTTGCTTGTGTGTGAATGAGCTGTTCACCATGTTATACAGTTAGTGTATGCGTTTGTGTATGTGACATTGTGC
>JADBJO010005302.1:151970-166430 GCA_016801955.1 Conus betulinus | reverse complement strand
TTGCCTCACCTTAGATTCCTTTGCCTCTCTTTGGATTCCTTTGCCTCACCTTAGATTCCTTTGCCTCTCTTTGGATTCTTTGCCTCACCTTAGATTCCTTTGCCTCTCTTTGGATTCTTTTGCCTCACCTTAGATTCCTTTGCCTCTCTTTGATTCTATTGCCTCACCTTTCTTTTGCCTCACCTTAGATTCCTTTGCCTCTCTTTGGATTCTTTTGCCTCACCTTAGATTCCTTTGCCTCTCTTTGGATTCCTTTGCCTCACCTTAGATTCCTTTGCCTCTCTTTGGATTCATTTGCCTCACCTTAGATTCCTTTGCCTCTCTTTGGATTCCGGTATATCACCTTAGATCCTTTGTCTCTCTTTGGATTCCTTTGCCTTACCTTGGATTCTTTTGCCTCACCTTAGATTCCTTTGCCTCTCTTTGAATTCTATTGCCTCACCTTGGAAGACTTTGCCTCTTTTTGGATCCCTTAGCCTCTCTTTGGATTCCTTTGCCTCACTTTGGATTCCTTTGCCTCACTTTGGATTCCTTTGCCTCTGTTTGGATTCTTTTGCCTCAGTTTGGATTCCTTAGCCTCACCTTGGATTCCTTTGCCTCCGCTTAGATCCCTTTGCCTCTCTTTGGATTCCTTTGCCTCATCTTGGATTTTTTTTTGCTTCTCCTTGGGTTCCTTTGCCTCACCTTGGATTCCTTTGCCTCTCCTTGGGTTCCTTTGCCTCTCTTTGATTCCTTTCTCTGCCTCTCTTTGGATTCCTTTGCCTCTCTTTGGATTCCTTTCTCTGCCTCACTTTTCATTTTCTCTGCCTCTCTTCTTAGGATTCCTCTGCCTCTCTTTGGATTCCTCTGCCTCTCCTTGGATTCCTTTGCCTCTCATTGGGTTCCTTTGCCTCTCCTTGGATTCCTTTCTCTGCCTCTCTTTGGATTCCTTTCTCTGCCTCTCTTTGGATACCATTCTCTGCTGCTCTTTGGGTTCTTTTGACTACCTATCTTTGGATTCCTTTCCCTGCCTGTTTTTGGATTTCTTCCCCGTGCCTCTCTTGGATTCCTTTGCCTCTCTTTGGATTCCTTTGCCACACCTTAGATTACTTTGCCTCTCTCTGGATTCCTTTGCCTCTCTCTCGATTCCTTTGCCTCACCTTGGATTCTTTTGCCTCACCTTAGATTCCTTTGCCTTTCTTTGGATTCCTTTGCCTCACCTTAGATTCCTTTGCCTCTCTTTGGATTTATTTGCCTCACCTTAGATTCCTTTGCCTCTCTTTGGATTCCTGTATCTCACCTTAGATTCCTTTGTCTCTCTTTGGATTCCTTTGCCTCACCTTGGATTCTTTTGCCTCACCTTAGATTCCTTTGCCTCTCTTTGAATTCTATTGCCTCACCTTGGAAGACTTTGCCTCTTTTTGGATCCCTTAGCCTCTCTTGGATTCCTTTGCCTCACTTTGGATTCCTTTGCCTCTCTTTGGATTCCTTTGCCTCTTTTTGGATCCCTTAGCCTCTCTTTGGATTCCTTTGCCTCACTTTGGATTCCTTTTGTCTCTCTTTGAATTCTATTGCCTAACCTTGGAAGACTTTGCCTCTTTTTGGATCCCTTAGCCTCTCTTTGGATTCCTTTGCCTCACTTTGGATTCCTTTGCCTCTCTTTGGATTCCTTTGCCTCTTTTTGGATCCCTTAGCCTCTCTTTGGATTCCTTTGCCCCACTTTGGATTCCTTTTTGCCTCTCTTTGGATTCCTTTGCCTCAGTTTGGATTCCTTAGCCTCACCTTGGATTCCTTTGCCTCTGCTTAGATCCCTTTGCCTCTCTTTGGATTCCTTTGCCTCATCTTGGATATTTTTGCTTCTCCTTGGGTTCCTTTGCCTCACCTTGGATTCCTTTGCCTCTCCTTGGGTTCCTTTGCCTCTCTTTTGATTCCTTTCTCTGCCTCTCTTTTGATTCCTTTGCCTCTCTTTGGATTCCTTTCTCTGCCTCACTTTTCATTCCTTTCTCTGCCTCTCTTCTTAGGATTCCTTTGCCTCTCTTTGGATTCCTCTGCCTCTCCTTGGATTCCTTTGCCTCTCATTGGGTTCCTTTGCCTCTCCTTGGATTCCTTTCTCTGCCTCTCTTTGGGATTCCTTTCTCTGCCTTTCTTGGATTCTTTTGACTACCTATCTTTGGATTCCTTTCCTGCCTGTTTTTGGATTTCTTCCCGTGCCTCTCTTTGGATTCTTTTGCCTCTCTTTGGATTCCTTTGCCTCACTTTGGATTCCTTTGCCTCAGTTTGGATTCCTTAGCCTCACCTTGGATTCCTTTGCCTCCGCTTAGATCCCTTTGCTCACTTTGGATTCCTTTGCCTCATCTTGAATTTTTTGCTTCTCCTTGGGTTCCTTTGCCTCACCTTGGATTCCTTTGCCTCTTTGGATTCCTTTGCCCCACTTTGGATTCCTTTGCCTCTCTTTGGATTCCTTTGCCTCAGTTTGGATTCCTTAGCCTCACCTTGGATTCCTTTGCCTCTGCTTAGATCCCTTTGCCTCTCTTTGGATTCCTTTGCCTCATCTTGGATATTTTTGCTTCTCCTTGGGTTCCTTTGCCTCACCTGGATTCCTTTGCTCTCTCCTTGGGTTCCTTTGCCTCTCTTTTGATTCCTTTCTCTGCCTCTCTTTGGATTCCTTTGCCTCTCTTTGGATTCCTTTCTCT
Source organism: Conus betulinus (assembly GCA_016801955.1). Lineage (NCBI taxonomy): Eukaryota > Metazoa > Mollusca > Gastropoda > Neogastropoda > Conidae > Conus > Conus betulinus. Next base: position 163,758 of record JADBJO010005302.1, on the reverse strand, counting down.
GCCTCACTTTTCATTTTCTCTGCCTCTCTTCTTAGGATTCCTCTGCCTCTCTTTGGATTCCTCTGCCTCTCCTTGGATTCCTTTGCCTCTCCTTGGGTTCCTTTGCCTCTCCTTGGATTCCTTTCTCTGCCTCTCTTTGGATTCCTTTCTCTGCCTCTCTTTGGATACCATTCTCTGCTGCTCTTTGGGTTCTTTTGACTACCTATCTTTGGATTCCTTTCCCTGCCTGTTTTTGGATTTCTTCCCGTGCCTCTCTTTGGATTCCTTTGCCTCTCTTTGGATTCCTTTGCCACACCTTAGATTCCTTTGCCTCTCTTTGGATTCCTTTGCCTCACTTTGGATTCCTTTGCCTCTCTCTGGATTCCTTTGCCTCTCTCTGGATTCCTTTGCCTCACCTTGGAATCTTTTGCCTCACCTTAGATTCCTTTGCCTCTCTTTGGATTCCTTTGCCTCTTTTTGGATCCCTTAGCCTCTCTTTGGATTCCTTTGCTTCACTTTGGATTCCTTTGCCTCTCTTTGGATTCCTTTGCCTCAGTTTGGATTCCTTAGCCTCACCTTGGATTCCTTTGCCTCTGCTTAGATCCCTTTGCCTCTCTTTGGATTCCTTTGCCTCATCTTGGATTTTTTGCTTCTCCTTGGGTTCCTTTGCCTCACCTTGGATTCCTTTGCCTCTCCTTGGGTTCCTTTGCCTCTCTTTTGATTCCTTTCTCTGCCTCTCTTTGGATTCCTTTGCCTCTCTTTGGATTCCTTTCTCTGCCTCACTTTTTGCCATTCTCTCTGCCTCTCTTCTTAGGATTCCTTTGCCTCTCTTTGGATTCCTCTGCCTCTCCTTGGATTCCTTTGCCTCTCATTGGGTTTCTTTGCCTCTCCTTGGATTCCTTTCTCTGCCTCTCTTTGGATTCCTTTCTCTGCCTCTCTTTGGATACCATTCTCTGCTGCTCTTTGGATTTTTTTGACTACCTATCTTTGGATTCCTTTCCCTGCCTGTTCTTGGATTTCTTCCCGTGCCTCTCTTTGGATTCCTTTGCCACACCTTAGATTCCTTTGCCTCTCTTTGGATTCCTTTGCCTCACTTTGGATTCCTTTCCCTCTCTTTGATTCCATTGCCACACCTTAGATTCCTTTGCCTCTCTTTGGATTCCTTTGCCTCACTTTGGATTCCTTTGCCTCACCTTAGATTCCTTTGCCTCTCTTTGGATTCATTTGCCTCACCTTAGATTCCTTTGCCTCTCTTTGGATTCCTGTATCTCACCTTAGATTCCTGTGTCTCTCTTTGGATTCCTTTGCCTCACCTTGGATTCTTTTGCCTCACCTTAGATTTCTTTGCCTCTCTTTGAATTCTATTGCCTCACCTTGGAAGACTTTGCCTCTTTTTGGATCCTTTAGCCTCTCTTTGGATTCCTTTGCCTCTCTCTGGATTCCTTTGCCTCACCTTGGAATCTTTTGCCTCACCTTAGATTCCTTTGCCTCTCTTTGGATTCCTTTGCCTCAGTTTGGATTCCTTAGCCTCACCTTGGATTCCTTTGCCTCTGCTTAGATCCCTTTGCCTCTCTTTGGATTCCTTTGCCTCATCTTGGATTTTTTTTGCTTCTCCTTGGGTTCCTTTGCCTCACCTTGGATTCCTTTGCCTCTCCTTGGGTTCCTTTGCCTCTCTTTGATGATCCTTTCTCTGCCTCTCTTTAGATTCCTTTGCCTCTCTTTGGATTCCTTTCTCTGCCTCACTTTTCATTTTCTCTGCCTCTCTTCTTAGGATTCCTTTGCCTCTCTTTGGATGCCTCTGCCTCTCCTTGGATTCCTTTGCCTCTCATTGGGTTCCTTTGCCTCTCCTTGGATTCCTTTCTCTGCCTCTCTTTGGATTCCTTTCTCTGCCTCTCTTTGGATATCATTCTCTGCTGCTCTTTGGATTCTTTTGACTACCTATCTTTGGATTCCTTTCCCTGCCTGTTCTTGGATTTCTTCCCGTGCCTCTCTTTGGATTCCCTTTGCCTCTCTTTGGATTCCTTTGCCACACCCTTAGATTCCTTTGCCTCTCTTTGGATTCCTTTGCCTCACTTTGGATTCCTTTGCCTCTCTCTGGATTCCTTTGCCTCTCTCTGGATTCCTTTGCCTCACCTTGGAATCTTTTGCCTCACCTTAGATTCCTTTGCCTCTCTTTGGATTCCTTTGCCTCTTTTTGGATCCCTTAGCCTCTCTTTGGATTCCTTTGCCTCACTTTGGATTCCTTTGCCTCTCTTTGGATTCCTTTGCCTCAGTTTGGATTCCTTAGCCTCACCTTGGATTCCTTTGCCTCTGCTTAGATCCCTTTGCCTCTCTTTGGATTCCTTTGCCTCATCTTGGATTTTTTTGCTTCTCTCTTGGGTTCCTTTGCCTCACCTTGGATTCCTTTGCCTCTCCTTGGGTTCCTTTGCCTCTCTTTTGATTCCTTTCTCTGCCTCTCTTTGATTCCTTTGCCTCTCTTTGGATTCCTTTCTCTGCCTCACTTTTCATTTTCTCTGCCTCTCTTCTTAGGATTCCTCTGCCTCTCTTTGGATTCCTCTGCCTCTCCTTGGATTCCTTTGCCTCTCATTGGGTTCCTTTGCCTCTCCTTGGATTCCTTTCTCTGCCTCTCTTTGGATTCTTTCTCTGCCTCTCTTTTGGATACCATTCTCTGCTGCTCTTTGGATTCTTTTGACTACCTATCTTTGGATTCCTTTCCCTGCCTGTTTTTGGATTTCTTCCCGTGCCTCTCTTTGGATTCCTTTGCCTCTCTTTGGATTCCTTTTGCCACACCTTAGATTCCTTTGCCTCTCTTTGGATTCCTTTGCCTCACTTTGGATTCCTTTGCCTCTCTTTGGATTCCTTTGCCTCTCTCTGGATTCCTTTGCCTCACCTTGGAAGACTTTGCCTCTTTTTGGATCCCCCTAGCCTCTCTTTGGATTCCTTTGCCTCACTTTGGATTCCTTTGCCTCTCTTTGGATTCCTTTGCCTCTTTTTTGGATCCCTTAGCCTGGGGGACCTGGGTGGGGTGTCTTATTTTTAGTTTCTCAGGGTCACCCTCTTGTGCCCTTGAGGGTGGGACTTTGTTTTAGGTGGGCTTTCTTTTTCTCTGTTTTTTGTGTTTTTTTTCTGTCCTACCCATGGTTCTTTCACCTGCATTTCTCTTTCATTCTCCTTAATAATCTGCAGTTTTCTGTTTCGTCTATCTTCTGCCTTTATGGGTCGTTATCCTATTCTTTTCCTTTCATCACAAGTCTTCTATAGCACTTTCTCTGTTTTCTCTGTGACCTCTTGCTCCACCGTGTTGACCGTGCGGTGCGACCCGTGTCGGGGGAGAATGGTGTCCTGGTGGTTGAGAGGGACCCGGAGTGGGATCTGCGCCCCTCAACACGCCACTTTGGCCCGGCCTTTCCCTAGACGGGGGGCAGCATGGGGCCCATGCTGTCAATCGGTCGCCTCCACAGTGTGGGCATGGCATGGGTCAAACTGTGTGGCACGTTGCTTGCTCCGGAAGCCAGGTGAGTGGCCTCCTGTTCGTTCTCGACAGTTGGTCATGAGCCTGGTGAATGGGGTGGGAGCGCGTGTCACGCAGTGTATACCTTCGCTATAACCCTGGTGGTGTTTCCCTTTGCTAGAGGATTGCTTAGGGGCATCGCCTTTGTGGGCACTCGATGGCGGGTGGGGAGTAGGGGAGGTGAAGTTTTTTCCCCTATTATGATGATTCTAAACAAATACCTCCAAACAAAAAGAGAAGAAACGATGATGGACATGGCAAGTGTATGGACGAGATTACGAATAGAGATTCAGATTCAGATAATGAGATAAGGGAAGTGGCAAAGAGAAAGGGTATCCAAAACGCATGGCCAAGCTTCCTTTTAGTGGAAGCAAAAGACCCCAAAGAATCCATTGCTCGGATTTCTCCGTTCGCTGTTTGCAAGTGGTTTGAGGGAGTCTCGTCCACAGGATTCAAAATGATTAAGAGACTCCGATCTGGTAGCTACCTTGTTAACTGTGCTACGGAAGCGGCGTCTCGGTTGCTACTGAAAAGGGATGGTTCTCGGCTCATGGATATCACAGTTAAGGTTTCCATTCACCCCTTTCTCAACTACTCGAAAGGGGTAATCAGATGTGCTGACTTGGCTGGAGTTGCTGAATCGGAAATTCGGACTGAGATGGAAAGCCAGGGTGTTCTGCAGGTCCATAGAGTTAAAATCTCTAAAGGAAGTGACTAATTGAAACCAACACGCTATTCTTGACTTTTGCTATGTCATCTCCTCCGGAGTTCGTCAAAGTGGGTTATATCCGAGTGAAAGTTACGCCTTTTGTGCCATCTCCTTTGCGATGTTTCAAGTGCCAACGCTTTGGGCATTCCAGCCGAGCTTGTCGGGGTCAGGAGGTTTGTCGTGATTGTGGGCAGAAGAAGCATGAGGAATCTTGTGTCAGTGCTGTATACTGTGTCAATTGTAAGGGTGACCATCCAGCAAATTCAAAAAGTTGCCCAGTGTGGAAAAAGGAATGCGAGATTCAGAAAGTAAAGATTGAGAGAAAATGTTCCTTTACTGAGGCTAGAAGATTAGTGGAAGCTAGGACTCCTTCGACTTCTACTTATGCACAGAAGGTGGTCAACGATTCTGAACCGGTCATCGGGTGATGATCTGGGAGCAGCTCCATTCACTGCTCTGGAGAAGAAATTGACAGAATTGTTGTCATCGGTTTTGGATCGGCTTACTACACTTGAGCAATCAGTTGAGGTTTTGACTCAGAAATGCAATAGTGTTCCGACCAGCAATGTACAACAGGCTTCTGTCCCTGCTGGTGAGGGAAGAGGTGTTTTCAGTTGTACAAAGTACTGTGGACCAGAGGTCAGGGGTGAAGGATCGGAGGAAAGAGTTGTCCCCTCGCTCACAAGTCAACAACAGCAATACGAGACAGGCACGCAGTGAGGAGCGTCCTTTTTCGGACTCCAGATCCTCTTAGGGGAAAATCTCGAAGTCAGATATTTGGTGCAGCAGGTTTCAGTCCAGTAAGAGCAAACTCCAAGCATGGCAACAAACAACTTAGAAATTTATCAGGAGCATCGGCTTCTGATCTTGTCTTGAAGAACCGTTTTAGTTCTTTGATGGGATAGTGAAGTTTCTGGGGAAGAGGGCTGATAGATATTCTTTTAATAACCTTACATGGACATACTCCAGTGGAACATAAGGGGAGTTAAAGCAAATGGTCGGGACCTTGAGCTATTGTTGGCAGAGTATAGATCTTTGATAATTGCTCTTCAGGAAACCCTTTTAACTGCAAGTAAGAAGCATGAGATTACTGGTTTCTCCTGCATACACAAGCCAGCTTCTGCAGACTTTTCAAGGAGAGGTGTTTCGCTTTATATTCATAATTCGGTACTTTATACGGATATTCCACTTCAGACGGATCTGGAGGCAGTGGCTGCTCGTATCTCGTTAAACAAGGCAGTTACGATATGCTGTTTGTATCTGTCTCCATCTTTTGTGATTTCAAAGAGTCAGTTGGATGGTTTAATTTCTCAACTCCCTCGTCCATTTCTTTTATTAGGTGACTTGAATGGTCATTCTCCACAGTGGGGAAGTAACTGTACTAATTCCCAAGGGAAAGTTCTTGAGGATTTTATATCGGATCATGATCTCTGTCTTCTGAATTCAGGCTCACCGACCTTTTGTTCTCCTTCTGGTTCCTTGACTCACTTGGATTTGTCTATTTGTGATCCTTCCTTATTTTTGGACTTAGAGTGGCAAGTTCATTCGGACCTAAGCGGGAGTGATCACTTTCCGATTTTTATTTATTTTACGAAGCAATTGCAGGAGTCCCCTCGGGAAACATGGAAGCTCCGCTCTGCAGATTGGAGTCTTTATCAGCAACAGATTTTAAGTAGAATGCCTTTGAATCTGTTGCAGAGTTATGATGATCCTGTTTTGCAGTTCACTAAAGTGATTGTAGAGAGTGCTAACGAAGCTATTCCCAAGTCCCGTGATAAACCTAATGATGTTAAGACCCCTTGGTATGATAAAGAGTGCAAAACTTTGAAGGGTAAGAGAAAGAGTGCTCAAAGACTTTTTGCTAGATTTCCTATGGTGGGAAACAAAGTTAAACATCAGGCATGTAGGCTAAGTGTCGGTACACTTTTAAAACCAAGAAGAAAGAATCTTGGAAAAAAATTTTGTTCAAATCTATCTTTTAAGGTCAATTCAAGGAAAGTCTGGAAATTAATCCGTAAGATTAAGGGAAAGTCAGCTACATCAGTTATTAAAAGTTTGCAAGTAAACGGATCAATTATTACAAATAAAAAGGAGGTTGCTAACTTGTTAGCTGCTACTATTCACCACAATTCGTCAGCTGATCATTATTGCAAGGAATTCCAGCGTATCAAAAGATCTGCGGAGTCAAAATCTTGTTCTTTCGTGCCAGATAGTTCTGAGGATTATAACTGCGTTTTCAGCATGGATGAGTTAAAGGACGCCATTTTGAAAGCCAACAACTCAGCCCCTGGACCAGATGACATTCATTATCAATTTATTCAACATTTGCCAGCTGAGGGTTTAAAGGTGTTGTTGTCACTGTTTAATCATGTTTGGTGTTCAGGATATTTTCCACAATCTTGGAGAGAGGCGGTTGTTGTTCCTATTCCTAAACCAGGGAAAGATCATTCGGATCCTAACAACTATCGTCCTATAGCTCTTACCAGTTGTTTATGTAAAACTATGGAGAGAATGGTATATTCTCGATTGTTATGGCAGTTAGAGTGTCTTGGGGCATTGGATGTTTCCCAGTGTGGATTTCGGAACAACCGCAGTACTACTGATCACCTGGTTCGATACGAGTCTTTTATCAGGAATGCTTTGATTAATGGAGAACATGTAGTTTCTATTCTTTTTGATTTAGAAAAAGCGTATGACACAACATGGAGGTATGGAATTCTTCAGGACTTGAAGGCACTTGATTTCAAAGGTAATTTACCAATGTTTATTGCTAATTTTTTGTCTAACAGGCATTTCAGTGTTAGACTTCATTCTACCTTCTCAGATCCTTTTGAGCAGGAGATGGGGTGTCCCTCAGGGTAGCATCCTTTCTCCGCTCCTGTTCAATCTCAAGATTAATAATATCGTTCAGTCAGTAAAGTCTGGGATTGATAAGTCATTGTTTGTTGATGATTTCTCTATCTCTGCCAAGGGGAAAAAACTTGGCCAGCTGAGCGTCAACTCAGTTGTGTGTTAATCGTGTTCAGCAGTGGGTCACTGAAAATGGATTTAAGTTTTCAGCTAATAAGACAGAGTGTATTCATTTCCATAGGAAAAGATCTCAGGTCTTAGAACCAGCTATCTGTCTCAATGGTCAGGTAATTAAAGTTTCCAAACAAGTGAAATTTTTGGGGGTATTTTTGATAGTAGGCTTTCTTTTTTGCCTCACATTAAGTACATTAAACAATCTTGCCAGTCAGGTTTGAATGTTTTAAAGGTTATTAGTCACACTGATTGGGGTGCGGACAGGCGAACTTTGTTGCGATTATATCGGGCTTTGGTGAGACCAAAGCTAGATTATGGTTGTGTGGTATATGGATCCGCACGAAAGTCTTATCTCAAAGCTCTTGATCCAATTCATCATCAAGGACTGCGGATTGCTTTGGGAGCATTTCGCACATCTCCAAAAGAGAGTCTGTATGTTGAATCTGGAGAACCCCCCTTTGGAGCTAAGGAGATTGTGTCTTTCCATGAACTATTATCTGAAACTGAGGGCTAGTCCAGAAAACCCTGCCTATGATATTGTCATGAACCCACCTTTTAGAGCCAAATATGACTTAAAGCCAAATGAGATTCCTCCACTGGGTATCCGTATTTTGCCCCACTTCAGGGCAGCTGGCATTGACCTTGATACTGTTGATGATGGTCCATTACAGACTGATGTACCTCCCTGGAAAATAGCCAATCCAGAGATTAATTTATACTTAACTCAATTTCGAAAGGAGGTCACCTCGAGTGCTGCATATAAACAACTTTATCTTGAGCAATGTGAACTTTATAAAGATTTTACCAAGATTTTTACAGATGGTTCTAAAAAAGATGAGAGGGCTGCAGCGGCCATTGTGTGTGATAGCAATTTTCAGGAGCCCACCTTGTTAAGATTGCGAGATTGGTCATCTGTTTATACTGCTGAACTGAAGGCTTTAAATCTGGCTCTCAGTGCGGTGTCCAGGTCAGATCAGAACGATTTCCTTATTTTATCGGATTCATTGTCGGCACTGTCGGCTTTATCGACAAGAGAAGTTTCATCCCAGTTTTGGCGGATATTCATGATCTTCATACTCAGCTTGTCTCTTCGGGAAAGCATATAGTTTTCTGTTGGGTCCCCAGCCACATGGGAATCTATGGTAACTCCGTGGTAGACAAAGCAGCCAAACAAGCTCTCGGGTGCAAGTCTTTCTAGGAGGCCTGTGCAGTTTGTTCCTCACTCAGATCTTCGTCATAAATCTAGCTTGTATTGTCGTGAACTGTGGCAGAGTGAATGGTCTAGCCAAATTCATAACAAATTGTTTAAAATTTGCCCAGATTTAATCAACCCTTTCCCATCGATTGTACGTAACCGTAAAGAGGAATCGGTTTTGTCACGGTTACATATTGGGCACAGCTATATAACGCACAGTTGGATACTCAGAGGGGAAGACCCTCCATGGTGTGTTGCATGTGACAGCTTTTTCAGTGTTCATCATTTTTTGACTGAATGTGCTGATTTGATGTGTATCAGAGAGAAGTTCTTTTCCACCAGTGATTTATCAGTTCTTTTTCGTGAGATTTCAGTGGATCTTATTTTTTCTTTTTTGAAAGAGGTAAACTTATTTTATAAGTTATAGTGCTTTAATAATGTATATAGGTGTTGCTGGAGTTAAACAGACAATTGTGCTTTTGTCTTTATAAACTTCAAGCGATGTGTTAATACTAGTGTGGGTATTTGTATCTAGAGACTCAGCAGATATGATAGCTGAGGTCCTGATTTGGCTCTTTGTAGTCCGCTGACCCTATAAACACTAACTAACTAACTAACTATTCTCTGCTGCTCTTTGGGTTCTTTTGACTACCTATCTTTGGATTCCTTTCCCTGCCTGTTTTTGGATTTCTTCCCGTGCCTCTCTTTGGATTCCTTTGCCTCTCTCTTGGATTCCTTTGCCACACCTTAGATTACTTTGCCTCTCTCTCGATTCCTTTGCCTCACCCTGGATTCTTTTGCCTCACCTTAGATTCCTTTGCCTTTCTTTGGATTCCTTTGCCTCACCTTAGATTCCTTTGCCTCTCTTTGGATTTATTTGCCTCACCTTAGATTCCTTTGCCTCTCTTTGGATTCCTGTATCTCACCTTAGATTCCTTTGTCTCTCTTTGGATTCCTTTGCCTCACCTTGGATTCTTTTGCCTCACCTTAGATTCCTTTGCCTCTCTTTGAATTCTATTGCCTCACCTTGGAAGACTTTGCCTCTTTTTGGATCCCTTAGCCTCTCTTTGGATTCCTTTGCCTCACTTTGGATTCCTTTGCCTCTCTTTGGATTCCTTTGCCTCTTTTTGGATCCCTTAGCCTCTCTTTGGATTCCTTTGCCCCACTTTGGATTCCTTTGCCTTTTCGGGGGTTTCCTCCCAGCCTCCTTCCGGTTCCCATATATCAAAAACAAACTGGTTCTTTTGCAGGGCTCTGTCAGACCTGGCAGCGTTTGCCCAGACCTCATGGAAGGGTACAGGACCCTCTGCCCCCTTCCCCCTGTCATTCTTCTCTCGAAGTCCCCCCACACCCAGCACCGACACTGTGTCCATCTCCAACTTCTTTGAGCTGAAAGGGAAGGTGAGCTGTTGCAGTTTTAAGCCTTGGATGAGGACATTTGTAAATATGGGTTGGGATAGAGAATGTTGGTGCATGCGCGCACACACACACACACACACACACACACACACACACACACACACACACACACACACACACACACACGCATGCACACACACCAAAGCTTAATGATGAACGAGTATGTAATCTGTATCTTGCAATCATCAAGTGATTCTCCATAGATATTTGTTTTGTGTGTGTGTGTTTTGTCTGTGTGTGCGTGCGCGTGCTAGTGTGCATGCGTACATGCATGCGCATACCTGCGCACGCACACATGTGTGTGTTAGTATGTGAGTGACTTAGTGTGTATATGCGTAAATTTGTGTGTAAACGTGCGCATGTGTTCACATGCATGCATGCATGCATACATGGGTGTGTGTGTAAAAGTGTGTGAAAGGGACTCCTGGATTTCCCTGGTTAATAAGGTTTTCTAAGGTTGCAAATGCAGTGTTTTTACAAATTCACTATGAATATGATAGTTGAGGCTCCCCTTCCTCCCCCAAGAACATCGAAGGCAAAGGCCACACACAACTCAGTCATACCCTGTGTACATCTGTTCTCATTGTGCTGATTTGACCTTGTAAAGTGACCTGACTTTAGTCAAGGAGGAAAGATGCAAAGTGATCGAGGTATTGTTAGAGGCCTGAAGTCTTTCAATGTTGGGACGATTTTACCTGTCCATGGACCATGGTTTCCCTCTTCCCCCATACTGCCGCTGCCACTACCACCACCACCGCTGCCACCACCACCACCACCATCACCCCCACATACCCTCCTACTCCCACCTCTTCTCTCTCTCTCTCTCTCCCACCAGTCATGTTTGTTCCTGTCCTTAATATGAAACAGCTGCTGTGTCAATAACTTTTTTTCGCTCCTGTTTTTCATCTTCAAAGACTGTGGGTAGTATCACTCCCACGCCTGTCATTCGGGCCACACCTTACATCATGACACACAGATTGGTCTACCTGCTCCTGTCCCAGCGCTGGCAGTCATTTTTCGTGTAGTCATGAGGCAACCCACCAGGTGAGACCCTGCCCAGCTGCTGAGTCAGTGTAGTGGTATGCAGGGGTGCCTGTTCTGATCTGATGGACGCAGCCTGTTACTGAAGATAATGATTGCTTTGTCATTGACCCAGCTTGGGTGACCATTCCTGTTCTTCATGTTTCTTCTTCTCTCTCTCTCTCTCTCTCTCTCTCTCTCTCTCTCTCTCACACACACACACACACACACACACACACACACACACACACACACACACAAACACACACACACGCACACAATCTCTCTCTCTCTCTCACTGACATGCTCAGGTTCCGGTTTACAGATTTTACCCAAGTTCAGAACACTGATTAGCCTTGTCTCAAACCACTGAGAAGGCCAGTTAGTGATAGGCCAGAGACCCTATAGTGACTAAAGTGCTGGTTGCCTGTCTTGGTCATCAGAGGGCGTCAAGACACAGCCACACCTCGCGGCGGCGGCGACACGAGCGTGAGGGGGAGAAGCCGAGCAAGAAGCAGCAGTCGGTGGGCAAGGTGAAGCTGTACAACGTGGAGGCGCTGATCGGAGTCAGCCGACACCTGGCCCAGAATTACATGTAGGGCTGTCACACTGGGCTGCCCTGCTGCTCCCCCATCTCGTCTTCACGCTGTCTCACTGCTCTGGTTGCCTCTCCTCTCCTCATCCTGTCTTGTGGTTTACTTTCCTGTTCTGTTTTATTCTTCTGTCTTGCAGTGTCTCACTATAATTGAAAATGCTGCACAATACAGTTGTGCACAAGGCAGTCCCTTGCAAATCCAGTAAGATACAATATGGAATAGTGTAATACACTGCTGTCTAATGTTATGAATATCATTCATATAGTACAGTACAGTAACTTGCAGTCCAATCCTCAACAATTCAAAGCAGTCTGGTTTAATGCTGTACAATGCAG
>JADBJO010005302.1:39470-146970 GCA_016801955.1 Conus betulinus | reverse complement strand
CAGGGGGTTATTCAACCTCTACATTATGAGAGAAGTAGTGAATAATGGACTTCATCACTCAGAGATGCACTACAGTGATGTGTGTATCATGAAGATGCGTGTTGTGATGCGATCAGCGATGATCAATGAGAACATGATGATGACAGTGAGACATAATTTTTCTTGGTTTTTTTTTTTTTTTTTTCAGATCTGGTCGATGGTGGAAACGATGTCCTCCAAGAGCTGCTGCCCAGTCCCTTCCCCCAGCAGGACATGCCCTGGGCCATGAGCCCCTTTGGACGACCCGTGCTCAAGTACATGTGAGTAAACCTGGGTCCTTCTCCTTGTGCTCAAGTACATGTGAGTACTACTTGTTCCTTTTCCTTGTGCTCAAGTACATGTGAGTACAACTCGGTCCTTTTCCATGTGCTGAAATACATGTGAGTAAACCTGGGTCCTTTTCCTTGTGCTCAAGTACATGTGAGTAAACCTTGGTCCTTGTGCTCAAAGTACATGTGAGTAAACGTCAGTCCTTTTCCTTATGCTCAAGTACATGTGAGTAAACGTCAGTCCTTTTCCTTGTGCTTAAGTACATGTGAGTACACTCGGTCCTTTTCCTTGTGCTTAAGTACATGTGAGTACAACTCGGTCCTTTTCCTTGTGCTTAAGTACATGTGAGTAAACCTCGGTCCTTTTCCTTGTGCTCAAGTACATGTGAGTAAACCTCGGTCCTTTTCATTGAGCTCAAGTACATGTGATTATTACTTGATCATTTTCATTGTGCTCAAGTACATGTGAGTACTACTTGATCCTTTTCGTTGTGCTCAAGTACATGTGAGTACTACTTGATCCTTTTCGTTGTGCTCAAGTACATGTGAGTACTACTCGGTCCTTTTCCTTGTGCTCAAGTACATGTGAGTACAACTCGGTCCTTTTCCTTGTGCTCAAGTACATGTGAGTACTACTCGTCCCTTTTCTTGTGTTCAAGTACCTGTGAGTACAACTGGTCCTTTTCCTTGTGCTCAAGTACATGTGAGTACAACCTGGTCCTTTTCCTTGTGTTCAAGTACATGTGAGTACAACCTGTCCTTTTCCTTGTGTTCAAGTACCTGTGAGTACAACCTGGTCCTTTTCCTTGTGTTCAAGTACATGTGAGTACTACTTGGTCCTTTTCCTTGTGCTCAAGTACCTGTGAGTACAACCTGGTCCTTTTCCTTGTGTTCAAGTACCTGTGAGTACAACCTGGTCCTTTTCCTTGTGTTCAAGTACATGTGAGTACTACTCGGTCCTTTTCCTTGTGCTCAAGTACCTGTGAGTACAACCTGGTCCTTTTCCTTGTGTTCAAGTACCTGTGAGTACAACCTGGTCCTTTTCCTTGTGTTCAAGTACATGTGAGTACTACTTGGTCCTTTTCCTGTGCTCAAGTACATGTGAGTACAACTCAGTCCTTTTCCTGTGCTCAAGTACATGTGAGTACTTCTCGTCCTTTTACCTTGTGCTCAAGTACATGTGAGTACAACCTGGTCCTTTTCCTTGTGTTCAAGTAAATGTGAGTACTACTTGGTCCTTTTCCTTGTGTTCACGTACATGTGAGTACAACCTGGTCTTTTTCCTTGTGGTCAAGTAGATGTGACTACAACCTGGTCCTTTTCCTTATGTTCAAGTACATGTGAGTACAACCTGGTCTTTTCCTTGTGTTCACATACATGTGAGTACAACCTGGTCCTTTTCCTTGTGCTCAAATACATATGAGTACTACTCGGTCCTTCTCCTTGTGCTCAAGTACATGTGAATAGAACCTGGTCCTTTTCCTTGTGCTCAAGTACATATGAGTACAACTCAGTTCTTTTCCTTGTGCTCAATACATATGAGTACTACTCGGCCTTTTCCTTGTGCTCAAGTACATGTGAGTACAACTCAGTTCTTTTTCTTGTGCTCAAATACATATGAGTACTACTCGGTCCTTTTCCTTGTGCTCAAGTACATGTGAGTACAACTCAGTTCTTTTTCTTGTGCTCAAATACATATGAGTACTACTCGGTCCTTTTCCTTGTGCTCAAGTACATGTGAGTACAACCCGGTCCTTTTCCTTGTGCTCAAGTACATGTGAGTACAACCTGGTCCTTTTCCTTGTGCTCAAGTACATGTGAATACAACTCAGTTCTTTTCCTTGTGCTCAAGTACATGTGAGTACAACTCAATCCGTTTTCTTGTGCTCAAGTACATGTGAGTACTACTCGTCCCTTCTCCTTGTGCTCAAGTACATGTGAGTACAACCTGGTCCTTTTCCTTGTGTTCAAGTACGTGTGAGTACTACTTGGTCCTTTTCCTTGTGTTCACATACATGTGAGTACAACCTGGTCCTTTTCCTTGTGGTCACGTACATGTGAGTACAACCTGGTCCTTTTCCTTATGTTCAAGTACATGTGAGTACAACGTGGTCTTTTCCTTGTGTTCAAGTACATGTGAGTACTTCTCGGTCCTTTACCTTGAGCTCAAGTACATAAGATTACTACTCAGTCCTTTTCCTTGTGCTCACGTACATGTGAGTACAACCTGGTCCTTTTCCTTGTGCTCAAGTACATGTGAGTACTACTCGGTCTGTTTTCTTGTGCTCAGGTTAATGTGATGTGATGTTAATGTAATCTGTTTGGATTTTGATTTTTCTATTTCAGCACATTGTGTCTGTTCAAAGAGATGTTGAAAACACTACAGCCTGGCTGGTACTGTGGCTAGCCTGAAAATTATGTTCCCAACTTCTTTTTTTTTTCCTGCCAGCATGGCTCAACCATTTCTGTTCACCTCAGATTTCTGGATGTTGTATGTCTCTTGTGTTTTAGGGATTTCCAACATGCGTTATAAGTGCATCATTGTTAGGAAGGTTTTTCATCCGCTTGTGATCAAGAATAGTCAGTTGTGGACATAGCGTTATCAACTGTTTGTCCGTTTTACTAGTGGTGGTAATATTTTGATCTTTTGTGTGTGTGCTCCATATACTGACCTTTTTTTTTTGTTGACATTTGTTTGTTATTAAGTTACTAAGCCTTTTTCTGCGCATTGCTTTGACCCTCACAGTTTGTATTGCTGTATTGTTTCTGTAAGTCTATCACTGTGCTTTTTGTGGCAGATTGTTAATTTTGAGGGATCTTGTCATGTCCTTCAGTCTGTCATCATTGTAGATGTAGCCAGGGACAATAAGTGACTCTCATCAGCCAGTCTTACCTATACAGTGTTGTGTGGAGTAGGCTTGCCTTGTTGTTCCAGATTGGAGCTCAGACTGTGTAAGCAGTTTCCTTTGCATTATGATAACTGAACCACACAGAACGTTTACAAGTTGAGTAGACACCAATTTCAGTACTATGTTAAAACAAAATGTGAATACACAAAACAGCAACTTAAAGATAGATGATTTCTTTCTACAGTAACATACTCAACTCCAGCACAGTACAGCAAGATTAAATCAGCATGCTGTACTCTAAATTGTTTGAACATATGAACATTTGCCTTTTTTAACAAACTATGCTGATGTTGTGGGGCGCGGCAGTCTCGACCAGTATGCGGCCCAGTACGACGTGCAGACCCTGTCTCTGCTGTGCTGTCTGTTCTGGACGCCGGACCTGAAGCCCCGCATGCCAGTTCAGCGCAGCGTGTCCAAGACTTCACTGGAATTCACCCCGCCCAATGTAAGTTGTGGCCATGGGACTTTATGTCGAAGAGACCAGAAAAAGCATAGGCTTCTCAGGGGGTGGAATGATTGTCTTGAGTTTGATTTCTCTTCTTTTTTGATTGCCGAAGAATGATTAATCTTCGATCTGAAGAAGTTTCAGCAGAAAAGAAACATCTTGTTGCTTAATCTAGTTCAAGTACACTACAGAGCTACAGATCCAGCTTAGTTTTCACAGAATTAGGTCAAATTGTCTGCCTTTGATTGAGGAAAACCTATGGCTTAATGCTTGATATTGGAAATATTGTGACCAAAACATCTGCTGGCCAGTAATCTCTTCATGCTTTCCCTTTTTCATTTTAATTTCTTGTTCAGGTTGATTCCATGTGTCTCCTCTGAAAAAGAAAGAAAGATGCCGATCCTGGTTTAACCAGTGTTGGTTTGGTTTAAAGTCAGTGGAGGTGGTGGTAGGGGAAGGGGTGTGCCTAGGAAACGAGAAGAGGAAGGAGGCATGGTCTGTTTTTAATTTCTTAATGTGGCATCCTCAGTCCAGACATGTGTATCCTTCATAGGTCGTTCTGGTTTATTAACCGGTACCCTGTTGATGATGGAGCTGTTGCTTCCACGTCTGTTAGTACGTTCATCATCAAGTGTCTGTTAGTATTGGTGCATTCATCATATGGTGTTATTAGTATGGGTACATTCGTCAAACAATGTCTGTTAGCATTGGCGCATTCATCATATAGTGTTTATTAGTGTGGGTACATTCATAATGAAGTGTCAGTTAGCATTAATACATTCGTCAGAAAATGACTGTTGGTATTGCTACATTTATTAGAAAGTCTGTGTGGTCTTAACCTGATAGTTCTGTCAGGGTACATGACGTGGCTGTTTTCACCCAAACCTTGTAATGATGCAGCTGATAGTTCTGTCAGGTACATAACGTGGCTGTTTTCACCACCCAACCTTGTAATGATGTAGCTGATAGTTCTGTCAGGGTACATGATGTGGTTGTTTTCACCCAACCTTGTAATGATGCAGCTGATAGTTCTGTCAGGGTACATGATGTGGCTGTTTTCACCCAACCTTGTAATGATGCAGCTGATAGTTCAGTCAGGGTACATGACGTGGCTGTTTTCACCCAACCTTGTAATGATGCAGCTGATAGTTAGGTCAGGGTACATGACGTAGCTGTTTTCACCCAACCTTGTAATGATGCAGTTTTGGTCCGCTGGACAAAAAGACACAATGTTAGTGCTGTTCTGTGTTAGATTCATAGTTTCTGTCTCTGTGCTTCTCACACCTTCTTTGGTTTATTTCTGTGCGCCAGTTCTGTATTCAGTTTGTTATCAAACACCATCTTCTTTGTATCTGGAAGGGATAAAGGTGAAGAAAACAAGAATTTTACATGTTTTCTTTCATGCATGATGCGTAATAATTGGATTAAATCAAGGTTGAATATGAAAAATGGTTTAGAACATGATCTCCATGAAACTGTTTGTGACAATTATGGCGATAACTCTGACAATCAAACTTCAAAACAACCTATATTTTTGATTAGCAATCACGATAACTCTGACATTCAAACTTCAAACAACCTGTATTTGATTAGCAGTCATGCTAGGTTTCAAAACATGCTGTATTACAGTTTCCAGTATAATTATGATGGCTTGATAATTTCAAGCATCACAGCATTTGTGATTCAGTACAGATGGTAGTGTAACACGTTCAAGAAGTATTGAAGGAATGTGAACAACTGGTCGTCAGGACAATAAGATAACCTCTGGCAGACCTCTGCAACAAACGTGTGATGCATGTGTGATTTTCTTCCCTGTCAGTTGTTGAAATTGGCCAGGTCGTTGCAACTGACATCCTGGAAATGGAGTAAGCATGGTTGTATTGGAATAAGTTGGATTGGTGTGTTGGGCCCATGGCTTTGTGCTGAGTTATCCCAAACAATCTCGGTGCAAGTGTCGGACGTTTCTTTCCCAGTAGTCTGTCTGTGAAAGGATTGTTTGGTTTTTACTGCACAGATTTCACTAAATCTTTTGTTTTTAAAAAAGAAAGAAAAGAAAATCAACAGTAGCATCTTGAATGCATATTCTGAGACAGTTGGGTTCTTACTTGTGAAAAATGAAAGAACTAGGTGAAGTACTGCTGTTTAGATATTTCTTTCAGAATGTTGGTTTGTGAGTTTTTGATGTAGGCTTATACGCAGGATGGTATTTGGTTGGTTAGTTCTTTTACTTTTTTTAATTTTTATTTTTGGTAGTTAAGACCAAGGGAAAAAAGATGCACCTATAGTTAGTAATAAGTTTGGAAGAAGACATAAAGCCAACAACAAACAAAACAAGAAACAAAAACTCCTACTCTTCATGATAGTGAAGGATGTAAAGCCCTTGTTACACCAGCGTGGCCTCTTGCTTTACTGATCTAGTGCTGGCTCTTTGACATTGGACAGGTGTGAAAGCCCAGGTAAGCGAGGACAAAAGTGAGCATTGGCCCAGTTTGGGGGAGTAACCACTTGCATATGAAAGGTTGTGGTCCAAGTCCGAGTAAAGATGAAGATCTTCAGCTCCTTTGCTGATCATCGTCTCTGTGGAGGATTTTTGCTTTTTTAGAATTTTCTTTTCTAAAACACAGTTGCTTCCAAGATCAAAAATTGCACCTCATTTTAATATTCTGTGAAATGTAACTGTTCATGCAAGTTGGTACGTTTTGCTGAAGTATTCAAGTCGGAATGCCTCTGTGTGCATTGAATAAAGGTCATGGACTGATCTGTTGAAGTGACGAATGAGTCCCATATCCCTTCAGGTGATAGGTCTATCGTGTGAGCCCACCTGATATGACCACAGAATGGTGAGATGAGTGAAAGAGCAGACACTGACCCAGGGTTCAAGACGAAGGAAGTCAAAGCAGAACAGTTTAAATGCAGAACAAATGTTTTGTTTAGCCATAGTGACGGCCCGTTGAAAAAGTCTGTGGAGGGTATAAGAGCAGAAATGTAAGAACGACCATTTTCATTTTGATGTTAAAAAGGGAATGAAGGAACCATCAACTGCTTTGACAGGAGCAAAACGTGTTGTAGAAGTTATATTTTTCTCCAGAATATTTTGACAAATCAGATATAAAAGGGAAGTGTGGTATACACAACCTTCACTACCAAGATTTCCATATATAACATTTTGTCTCAAATACACTTAAATTGAACTTTTGAAACTCAAGGTACTTAAAAAAAATTCAGTTGCCCCTACCGATCAGAAGTGGCATAAAAAAGTCTAAGTGGCATAAAAAAAAAAAAAAAAAAAAAAAAAAATCTTGACAGTTGATGTGGTGTGCTGTGCATGCACCCATTTCAGTGTTCGCAGTGTTTGAATCTGACGGTTGTGGTTGATCAGTTGCCATCTCTTCATCCAGAATCAGTTGGTAATCTGAAAGCCCGCTGCCGACTTCATGGTTGTTGCATACTGCACCACTGAAGTGTGAAGGAGTGCAGGAGTCTCCATAGGATTGATGTTGTTTTCACAGCCATTGCTATTGGTGAAGGCTGCCTGGACTACCACATGGACCACAGTCGTGTTGACGCCACTTTGTCCTCCTCAGTTGTGTTGATGTTACAATGTCCACAGTCGTGTTGACGCCACATTGTCCTCAGTTGTTGTGTTGATGTTGCAATGTCCACAGTCGTGTTGACGCCACATTGTCCTCAGTTGTTGTGTTGATGTTACAATGTCCGCAGTCGTGTTGACGCCACATTGTCCTCAACTGTGTTGATGCTACAATGTCCACAGTCGTGTTGACGCCACATTGTCCTCAACTGTGTTGATGCTGCAATGTCCGCCACATTGTCTCAACTGTGTTGACGCCACATTGTCCTCAGTTGTCGACGTTGATCAGTTGTGTTGATGTGTCCACAGTCAGTCTTGTTAACGCCACATTATCCTCAGTTGTGTTGATGTTGCAATGTCCACAGTCTTGTTAACGCCACATTATCCTCAGTTGTGTTGATGTTGCAATGTCCACAGTCTTGTTAACGCCACATTGTCCTCAATTGTGTTGATGCTACAATGTCCACAGTCATGTTGATGCTACATTGTCCACAGTTGTGTTGATGCTACATTGTCCACAGTCCATGTTAATGCTACATTGTCTACAGTCATGTTGATGCTACATTGTTCACAGTCATGTTGATGCTACAATGTCCACAATTGTATTGATGCTACAGTGTCCACAGTCTTGTTGATGCTACAATGTCCACAGTTGTGTTGATGCTACAATGTCCAGTCATGTTGATGCTACAATGTCCATAGTCATGTTGATGCTACAGTGTCCACGGTTGCATTGAGGCTACATTGCCCACAGTCGCATTGAGGCTACATTGTCCACATTCACATTAAGGCTACATTGTCCACAGTTGCGTTGAGGCTGCATTGTCAACAGTCACATTAAGGCTGCATTGTCCACAGTCACATTGAAGCTACATTGTCCACAGTCGCATTAAGGCTACATTGTCCACAGTCGCATTGAGGCTACATTGTCCACAGTCACATTGAGGCTACATTGTCCACAGTCGCAGTGAGAGTAACATTGTCCACAGTCGCATTGCAGCTATATTGTCCACAGTCACATTGAGGCTACATTGGTCCACTGTTGCATTTGAGGCTACATTGTCAACAGTCATGTTGAGGCTGCATTGTCCACATCACATTAAGGCTACATTGTCCAGTCACATTAAGGCTACATTGTCCACAGTCATGTTGATGCTACATTGTCCACAGTCATGTTGAGGATACATGGTCCACAATCACATTGAGGCTACTTGTCCACAGTCATGTTGAGGCTATATTGTCCACAATCACATTGATGCCACATCACATCATGTTGAGGCCACATTGTCCACAGTCACATTGAGGCTGCATTGTCCACAGTCACATTGAGGCTACATTGTCAACAGTCACATTGAGGCTGCATTGTCCACAGTCACATTGAGGCTACATTGTCCACAGTCACATTCATGCTGCATTGTCCACAGTCACATTGGGCCCCCCCACATGCCTACAGTCATGTTGAGGCTACATTGTCCACAGTCACTTTGAGGCAACATTGTCCACAGTCACTTCGAGGCCACATTGTCCACAGTCACATCGAGGCTACATTGTCCACAGTCACTTTGAGGCTGCATTGTCCAGTTGCCTTGAGGCTAGTGTGTCCACAGTTGCCTTGATGCTACATTGTCCACAGTCACATGGAGGCTACATCGTCCACAGTCACATTGAGGCTACATCGTCCACAGTCACATTGAGGCTACATTGTCCACAGTCACTTTGAGGCTGCATTGTCCACAGTCACACTGAGGCTGCATTGTCCACAGTCACATTGAGGCTGCATTGTCCACAGTCACATTGAGGCTGCATTGTCCACAGTCACATTGAGGCTACATTGTCCCACAGTCGCATTCAGGATACATTGCCCACATTGAGGCCACATCGCCCACAGTCACATTGAGGCTGCATTGTCCACAGTTGAGGCACACAGTCATATTGAGACGGCATTGCCCACAGTCACATTGAGGCTGCATTGCCCACAGTCATATCGAGACTACATCGCCCACAGTCACATCGAGGCTACATTGCCCACAGTCACATTGAGGCTACATTGTCCACAGTCACATCGAGGCTACATTGTCCACAGTCACATTGAGACCTACATTGCCCACAGTCACATTGATACTACATTGCCCACAGTCACATCGAGGCTAGACTGTCCACAGTCATATTGAGACTACATTGCCCACAGTCACATTGAGACTACATTGTCCACAGTCATATTGAGACTACATTGTCCACAGTTGCATTGAGACTACATTGCCCACAGTCACATTGAGGCCACATTGTCCACAGTCATTTTGAGACTACGGTGTCCACAGTCACATTGAGGCTTCATTGTCCACAGTTGCCTTGAGGCTCCATTGTCCACAGTCACATTGAGGCTTCATTGTCCACAGTCACATTGAGGCTCCATTGTCCACAGTCACTTTGAGGCCACATTGTCCACAGTCACATTAAGGCTGCATTGTCGACAGTCACATTGAGGCTGCATTGTCGGCAGTCACATTGAGGCTACATTGTCAACAGTCGCATTGAGCTACATTGTCCACAGTCGCATTGAGGCTACATTGTCCACAGTCGCATTGAGGCTACATTGTCCGCAGTCACATCGAGGCTACATTGTCCACAGTGACACTGAGGCTACATTGTCCACAGTCACATTGAGGCAATATTGTCCGCAGTTGCATTGAGGCTACGTTGTCCACAGTTGCATTGAGGCTATATTGTCCACAGTCGCATTGATGCTGCATTGTCCACAGTCGCATTGGGTCTGCATTGTTCTCAGTCACTTTGAGGCTGCATTGTTCACAGTTTTGTCCAGGCTACATTGTCCATAGTTGCATTGAAAGTAACATTGTCCACAGTCACATTGAGGCTGCATTGTCCACAGTCACATGAGGCTACATTGTCGACAGTCGCATTGAAGCTACATTGTCCACAGTCACATTGAAGCTACATTGTCCACAGTCACACTGAGGCTGCATTGTTCAAAGTTGTGTTCAGGCTGCATTGTCCACAGCCACATTGAGGCTACATTGTCCACAGTCACATTTGAGGCTACATTGTCCACATTCACATTAAGGCTACATTGTCCACAGTCACACTGAGGCCACATTGTCCACAGTCACACCGAGGCCGCATTGTCCACAGTCACATTGAGGCGGCATTACCCACAGTTGCATTGAGAGTAACATTGTCCACAGTCGCATTGAGGCTACATTGTTCACAGTCACACTTGAGGCCACATTGTGCAGAGTCGCGTTGACTGTGTATTGTCCACAGTCATGTTGACCTTCATTGTCTAGTGTTGTGTTTACACTACATTGACCGCAGTCCTGCTGACAGGACAGTCCTCTCCCATAGACAGTGTCGCGCACCACACAAGCTTACTGATTGTGTTTTTCTGGTCATAGACAGTGTCGCACACCACACAAGCTTACTGATTGTGTTTTTCTGGTTTTCTTTTTTGTACTCCCAGTTCTTATAGAACAGGGAGTACTTTACAATGGGAACAAAGAAATGCTGTGTGTGTGTGTGTGTGTGTGTGTGTGTGTGTGTCCATCCGTCTGTGGTCAAAATGTGTTTCACTCGCTCCAGACAAAACTATAGGGCCGATCTTTCTGAAAATTTGTAGGTATGTTCGTTATGGGTCATGGATGATGCCCGATGTTTTAGTTTACCGTTATAGCCATTACTAATGCCTGTAACAGCCTGTAACGGTTTTTCTTTTTCATCGAATATCTCAGTAAGTACTTGGCCGATCTTTGAAAATTAACAGTTATGTTCGTTATGGGTCACGGATGATGCCCTATGTTTTAGTTTACCGTTATAGCCATTACAAATGGCTGTAACGCCTGTAACGGTTTTTCTTCTTCTTTATGGAATATCACAAAAGTATTTGGCTGATCTTTGTGAAAATCAGCAGGTATGTTCAATATGGGTTACGGATGATGCCCGATGTTTTAGTTTACCATTATAGCTGTTGCTAACGGCTTTAAACTGCCCATAACGTTTTTTTTTTTTCTTTATGGAATATCTCAGAAAGCACTTTGTCGATCTTTCTGAAAATTTGTAGGTATGTTCATTATGGTCACGGATGATACCTGCGGTTTTAGTTTACCATTACAGCTGTTACTAACAGCTATAATGGCCCATTATGGTTTTTCTTTTTTATGGAATGTCTCAGAAAGTACTTGGCCGATCTTTGTGAAAATTTGTATGTATGTTCATTATGGATCACGGATGATGCCCGATGTTTTAGTTTACCGTTACAGCCATTACTAACAGCTATAACGACCCATATCGGTTTTTTTTTTTTTTTTTTTTTATAGAATATCTCAGAAAGTACGTGGCTGATCTTTCTGGAAATTTGTAGGCGTGTTCAGTATAGGTCACTGATGATGCCCAATGTTTTAGTTTACTGTTATAGTTGTTTACTGACAGCCCATAATGGTTTTCTTCTTTATGGAAAATCTCAAAGTATGTGGCTGATCGTTCTGAAAATTTGTAAGTATGTTCATTATAGGTCACAGATGATGGCCGATGTTTACCGGGATAGCCATTACTAACGGTTACACCAGCCCCGAACGGTTTTTCCTCTTTATGGAATATCTTAAGCGTATTCAGGATAAACTGGGAGTATGTTTATATGCTTTGCATCTTGTTTTTTTTTTTTTTAGTGTGCTTGTGTTGCATTACTTAGAGCCAAATAAAAGCGCTTTGCAAATGGCAGTCACTTTTGCCATAGCCCATGTCCTCGAATGGCACATCCTACTAATGCTCATATGAATTGAATGGAGGATGCTCTCGATTGGCAGAATAAGGGGGATTGGCAGTCAAGAGGAGTATAGCAGCAGGCAGGCAAAAAGGTGGAACAGTCGCTGTTTCATGAATGCTGGGTTTTTCCCCTCTAGAATATGCTTGGAGACGCAGTTATGCTCAAACATCTGATCGTTTATGTTTTCTTCATTTTACACTATTGTGGTGATTAATTTTTATGTAAAGAAAGGAGAAAAATGAAAAAAAAAATCAAAAGGTAGTGCAAATAATGTTTCTAATTCGGTCCATTTGTGAAAATGATATCCCATGTCTTCTAAACAAACAAAACTTAAGGGGGGGGGGGGGGGGGGGGTGTTTCTGGTCTGACTGTTGGCAAGTGCACAGAAGAGCAGGCTTTGGGACTGAGAATGAGACTCCCAACCTTGCAACCGGTTGTCGTGGAAACTGTTAATTATGAATGATCTGCCCCCTGGTTACACTTCAATAATTTGCAGACATTTTCTTTGATTACTCCAGCTTTTAAGTTCTATTTGCCCTGTCCACATTCATTTTATTTTTTAAAGCTGCACTGATGCATGAAGCTGGAACATTGGGTTGATGAGTTTTGGTTGGTGTGTTGGTGTTGATAAATGTTAGTTTGGCCTGCTT
This sequence comes from Conus betulinus, assembly GCA_016801955.1. Lineage (NCBI taxonomy): Eukaryota > Metazoa > Mollusca > Gastropoda > Neogastropoda > Conidae > Conus > Conus betulinus. The sequence goes on along the minus strand of JADBJO010005302.1, from coordinate 134,292 downwards.
TTTAAAATTTTATTTATGTTTGACATGAGTGAGTCTGTGTAATGATCAGACCTGTGGCTCACTTTGATTTCCTGGATTGTTTGAACAGTGTGTGCATTACAACAAGAAACAGATGCTGTTCTACAGTATGTACCCTGCCATCCAAATTGATCACAGCCGCAGTGTGGTTTACAAATTCATTGTGGAAAGAGGATGAGGTCATTTAGTAAGATACCATGGTATCCGGTCATTCAGTAAAGAGGTCCAGTGAGATCATTCAATAAAATGAAATGCCTGTGGTGTTTCATCTTTTCGTGACAAGATAAGCTGTCAGCCATTCTATGAAAGGTTGTGTCACTCGGTAAAAGCTGCCTTAGAATCCCCCCTGTCTTGATTTCCAACTCTTTGTTTATCAGCTGGTTAACATGTACAGTTGGTTCAGACTGAAGAGTGCGTAGTGAGAGTAAAGTTGTCAGTGAAGAATAAAGTCATGTTTCGTGTTAGGATACAATGCGTGACACGCTGTTCACCATCACTCTTACGACGTGTGCTGTTGTGGAATTCCAGTGTCTGTCGGCACCAGCTGTTCTCACAGTCACTGTCTTTAAATGGTGGTCACCTGGTCATTTCTGAAGCCATTGTCTCCCTCCAAGCTGGAAAATGGTCAGTTTAGAACCCCCAATGCATTTCTCATCTTCCCACAGTAACGAGTGATCAGTCTTACAGAACTGGGTGCAAAAGGTGCACCATGAGTACCACTGGGTGCTGTGGCAGGCACGCCTGTCTGTAGCTTTCAGTCGCCTGTTGTCCCCAAATACCCAGAGTATGCTGCGCCTTCAGGTGGAGGTTTGCCAAAGTGATCAAAAGAAGGAAAACCTGGTTGATTTTTTTTGTTTCAACAATCATGAAGTCATGACTCATATCGTGGCAGAAAGATGACAGTGCAAATGCAGTTGGTAATTGGATGACAGTGAAAAGTTTGAAGTTCATAGATGCTTCCAGTTCAGCTTTTTATGTGCTGACCAGCCATGGAGAAATGGGGATGATTTTGAGAAAGTGACAGTTTCCCTGGGAAAGAAAACATCAAAAGCAATCATATGAAGAGTTTTATAAGATTCAAAAGAATGGACAAATATACAGCCATTAGTAAAAGGCATCCTAATTTGTGCTTATTTGTTCTGCAGCTTGGATCCCTTTTTTGCACATGACAGTCATAATGAGTGCGAGCGGTCCATCTAGTCAAAGGTGCACAAGACTGTATAGGTTGCTTATCATAAACGCAGCGGAAATACTGTGACAGTGTTCTGAGCTGGTATGGAGACGAGCCAGACAGTGTTGTTACATGGGTAGTGACTGTAATGAATAATCATCACAGCATAAAAGAAGACTTACTTGACTAAATAATGTCATATAACGCTACATACTGACCAATTCTGCACTCTGGAGAATCAGGTCAGATCTGGCAAACAAGTCTCAGGCCAGCTGTGGGTAGGCAGGTCTTCTGTCGCCTGTTGGCTGCATTGTCCATGGTTGGGTTGGAGTTCCAAAGTGTGCATCAGAGTCCATCACATCTCTAAGGTTCCTGTCCCTCCTGTCTGCTCCATGCAGCTGTCGTTCAGCTCACGTTCAGCTCAGTGTGGACCTGGTCTCATGGTGAAGGCCTGGTGGGTTGGACTCAGGCAAATCAAAGGCCACATGCACTGTCTGCTTGTCCTAATAGTTAATGCTGAATCTGTGTCATTTCAGCATTTGCTCTGTGTATGTGTGTGTCCATGTACAGTGAGACTGGCTTCAGTCTGGTTCGTTTATTATAAAAAAAAAACAAACAAAATGGTAGTTTGGGCTTGTGAAATTAACATTTTTTTGTTGCATTTTCTTTCAAATTTGCAGTGTGTGTTGAAGATGATTGACCAGTGGTTTTGCTATGCATCATCTGTGTTCGAGTGTGTCTGAAATATTGCCCACTGAACATGCGCAGACTGACTTTCAGACACAAAGGATGCTGGCATTTCCAAGCCTGGATCCAGTCTTGACATTTAGGGCAGAGATTATGTGCTGAGAGAGAGAGAGAAAAAGAGAGAGAGAGAATGGCTTTGTTTTTGATTTTTTTTTTACCCATCTTGTTTTTGTGTGTTGCTTTAGACGGAGGCAATCTTAACCTATTATCAGACCGGCAGTAGTACCGATAGTGGGTGGAGCCTGCTGCGTAAGTTTGTGTCTGCGTCCTCTTGTCGTTGTACCATTTCACTGTCCCTCGCCTCCGTGTGTATCAAGAGTCGGTTCCCTTTCATGGTCTTGGTCCCATGTGAAAGTCTCCCTGTTGTTGTCCCATTGTTGTAGTTTGGATGCTTTGCTTCGGGTGTTGTGACTAAGTTGATGTTGGTGTGACCACTCGAGATGTGTAGCTGTGTTGTCGCTGTTGCCATGAAAGTTGAAACCGTGAGCAATATGGGGCAGTCATGCTTGTATAACGCACCTGGCTGCAGTGGTTCCCTGTCAGCTTGCAAACAGAGACGTCCAAATCATAGAGCTGGATTCAAGTGGGACAAAGAAATGAAAAGGAATTACAAAATGATTGTTAAATATTGAAGAGGAAGAACAGGATGAAACTGGACATTGCTTTTCCAAATTTTTTTTTTCTCAGATTTGTGTATAGTTACCAGCTTCAGTGGAGAGAAAGTGTTTGATAGTTGCAGGATTGCGATGAGAAAAAACAGCTGCACAATAAACCTGCAGAGCTTAGGTTTCCTTTACAAGAGAATATTGTAATTTGTATTGGGAATATGGATTTTTTAAGGACTTCCCATCTGGATTTTTGCTGAAGGAGAAGAGACTTGGACGTCCATCTGGATTTGCTTGCACGCACGCCCCATACACCTCAGAGACTGTCCAGTAAAAGTGAGCATTTTCATTTACAGCAGAACTATTATGGTTTGTATCATTTTTTTGTTTCTGTATTCTTGTCTCCTGTGGTAGCACTGTGGGTCTGTTCTCGTCCTGGCTAATCAAGGGGCACTGTACTCTATTAACTACTGTTCTTGTTTCAGCACATCTTTTCATGTATTTCTTTAGTTTGGTGGTGTAGTCACTTCAGGTGTATTTGTCACCTTCGTGTTAACTCATGCAGGTGGCACATAACAGCTGCTTAAAGTAGCAACGTTTGGTCTTTTAGAAGTCAGAATTGTAGTAATGAGACACTGAAGACAAAAGAAGTATGCGCATTGCTTGCAGAACATTTAAGGGATCAGTAGATTGATTACAGCAGTAGATGACAGGAAAAAGATGTGGCGGTGAAAGTATGTGAATTGATTTGTGAAATGCTTTAGTCAGTGTCTACTTTTTCAGTTGATAGTTACTTTTCTTTTCTTTTTTCTTCTCTTTTTAAAATCTTTTTTTGCTTATCTCTGTCTTACTTTGCCAGTTTTTTGCTGTGCTTATATAATTTTTTTGCTGTTGCATCCTTTTTCTGTTCTGTTTGATTGTTTCCTTGGGTTTTTATTTTTTGGTCTTTCCAGTTTGATGGTCTTTTATTCATTTCTGTTCCATTCATTTTAAAATAATTTTGATAAATAACACTGTTTGCTTCTTTTTCATGTTGTCTTTATGATAATTTTTTTTTAATATATTTTGCACGAACATTCCCAGTGGCTAATCTTTTGTAGGTACCAGCAGAGGTACAGCGTTACTCAAATCTGCAATGCTGTTAATTTTGCATGTATGTGTGTGGTAATTCTGATGAAGGTCAGTGACACAGGTAAGTATCATGAGCTGATGACTATGATTCAGTGGTAAGTCGTAAGAAAGACAGTCAGGTATTGGAATCGGCCTGATATGTGTGTTGTGTAGCAAGTGAGACAGTTCAGTGTTGGAATCCACGTTGAATAGTTGGTTAGAGAGAGATAGAGATCACCAGGAAGAAGTCGGGCATAGAAGGCAAGAAGTGATAGAAATACTCTGATCTGAGACATGCTGCAGGGTATCAGAATCAGGCTTTTTGGGGTAAAGAAGTCTAGGAATCATGGATAAGAGAGGGGGGAGGGGATAAGAGGGTTAAGAAGCACCAGGAGCAGTGTTGATACTCTAACATCAGAAGTCCCCCTTTCCTTCCGTTTATTTCTATTTGTGTGGAGTGGGCGGTGAGAGATCTGGCCAATCTCCTCATACTGTCCTGCCGACAACACACATTGCCCACTTCCATCACTTCCTCTCACCCTCTTACTCTGTTCTTTGTTTTAACATCCACATCACTTGTGACAAATACAGTTTATCGGAGAAAAACCTGAAGATGGTTTGACTCCATTTGTAATGATTGCACAGTGTTGGTGTCAGTGTAGCTTCAAGGTAGTCATCGTTGTGCGTATCCCTTCAGCAGCAAAACATGGGCAAAGCATGAACTGAAATTAACCATGTGAAGTCTTCATCTACAGGAAATGGGTGTGGACTCGATACAGTGTGTTGCTCACATTTCACATCTCTCTGCCCTCGTCTAATACATGCCAGCTGAACTTTGGCACTCTGAAACATTGATTCATCCACAGGAAATGAAGCCAGACTGTGACTTCATCTCACTCACACAGCAGAATGTTTCTTACCCTGCTCTCCCCGCCTCTCTCCCCCCCCATCCCTCACCACCATGTCCCTTCTTCCTGTATATCATCCCCCCCCCCCCCCCCACTTCCCCCCCACCATCTACACATCATCCCCTCCCTGTAGTCTTTACCCAGAGGGTTCTTCATCCTTTCCTGCTTATTTGTATGTATGACTTGGTGTGTATTCTTTTCTGTACAGTACAACCCTTATCACACGGTTTCCCTCCGTTTCTGGACTTCTTAAGGGATGGAGAAATAGTAAGTGGCTTACTGGCCAGTGCTACCTGGTTTTGTACCGGTGTCCCCCTGCTCCCCCATTGCCTCTGATGCTAGCCTGTCTGTTTTTTTTTTTTTTTTTTTTTTTTTTTTTTTTTTTTTTTTTTTTTTTTTTACATGATTTGGATTTGTTTGTATTTACTGCCTTGTTTCTCTGTCTTCTCTCTGTCTGTCTGTGGCCTTGTGATGGGATTGAGTTTTTCGCTCTTTGTTGATCTGTTTCTCTTCAGAGTGCTTTGCATGTTTGCCTCTAACATATTGGGTATCGTTTCTGATCTCAGTTACAGATTGTACACTCTTTTTTTTTTTTTTTTTTTTGTTTGACCATTTTGAGAGAGAGAGGGAGAGAGAGAGAGAGTCGATTTTTGTTTGCAAAGTGCCAATTTTGCGTGCGTGTGTGTGTGTGTGTGTGTGTGAGAGAGAGTGTGTGAGAGAGAGAGAGAGAGAGAGAGAGAGAGAGAGAGAGAGAGAGAGACTCATTATGAAAAAAGATGCAAGACTTTTCTGCAATCATTAATCCACAGTCCGGGAACTATTATCGTTAAAGTTACCATGCACATAGATAGAAATAGCTGTGGAGAAATGCTGCTTAGCAATTCTGATGCTAAAAAAAATCCAAAGAGTTTGGGTTTTCTGGAAAAGAAAATAAATCAAGGGATCACACTTTTGATTGGAATGCCTCAAGTTCTGTCAGCGGACTTTGAAGAAAAAATTTTTTCCCAGTGATAAAGGGTGTTCAATTAAATTAGAGAGTGGGAAAAGAAAAGAAAAGAAAAAAAAAAAAATGTAGCCAAGATGCAGTTCGCAGTGGAGGAGGACAAGTTGTGAGTGAAAAACCAAGACGACTGTCTCCCGCTCTACAACAGGAGAGTTTGGAATGGAAGTGGGTTGGAGAATGATGGTTAAAAAAAAAAAAAAACGCCTCTTAAAGAAAGCTGGAGAGCTGGAGGTGTTTAGACAAAGAAGAGTCCTGATACAAGTGTTTCATCCCGTAGCTCCTTACTCTCTGCAAGGGCTGGGCAGCATACAGCCCATGAATCAGTGATGCCTGCCTGCCATCACCCTGTTTTCTTTATTAAGCCACTGCCAGGATTTGAACCTCCATGTCCAGAATCCATTGAGTGACTTAAGGCTGTGGTACCTTGGGATGGACGGATGTCTTAACCACTAGGTGAAGGGACACCTGATGTAAATTGGGCTGTCTAAGCCTCATAAAGTTCACTCTTGTTCCAGTGGGAACTTCACTTGGTTGCTTCTGCTGCTGGCATAAGAACGGTAGTCGTCCTCTGTCCAGAAATCAAGAGTATTGATTCTAGGATAATGATGAAAGTAAACAGTGTATCTTTGGTTCCGGACAAGGAATTTAAAGAAAAACAATCTTCATGTTGTGTTAGCTTCAAGTAAAAAAAACAAAAATCAGAATGTGGTTTGTAATTGCTGGTTTCCAATTTATTAGTTGCTTTTAGTGCTCAAAGCCAAAAAGTTCAGCATTGAAAAGTTATCTCCTCTGCCAACCCTGACTGTGTTAGCAAAAACAATTCATAGATCTTGCTGTAGTTTAGAAAAGTAGTTCAACTTGTAATATTCTTTTCTCTGTGTGTGTGTGTGTGTGTGTGAGAGAGAGAGAGAGAGAGAGAGAGAGAGAGAGAGAGAGAGAGAGAGAGAGAGAGAGAGAGAGAAGGGGGGGGGGAAGAGAGAGAATTTTCTGTATGCATATGACTGAATATGTTGACACATGTATAAAGTTTAACAAGTTTATCTTAGAGTTATGTATAAAGTTTGACAAGTTTTTCTAGAATTTACTTTACTGTATTTGTAGAAAAAGGCAGTTTTTGTGTTTTCAAATAAATAAAGATAAGGTGGTTGTTTTGAATTGGATTTACTGATAATATCGTCCATTTTTTTTATTTGCCAGTTAAGTGAGAAAATAGATGGGCCTTAGTCTATTTTTTCATAATTTCTTTGTATGAATATGAATGGTCATTAATTATGATATTTTACTTTTTTTTAATTATTAGTACTTATATTTAAAAAAGATATAAACAGTTACAGAGTGAATAAGAATGGTCATTAATTGCAACATTTTCAGTATTTTCAATTATTTCTTTTGCTACAAGGTGAAAAGGTTCATAAGTTGTAACTTTTCTTCTGCATTTTTAGGTCCTATCTTCCCAGTTTGCAGAGGGAATTGAATGGGTGTCAGTCTATGCTTTTTGGTCATCCTCTTAATTGTAGAGTGAAAATGAACATTCTTGTTTAGGAACGGCTCAAATGCATGTGCAAATAGAGAAAAAAAATCAGCATGAAGGAAAAGGAGAATTCCATGCACCGTACTAACAGGCACATGAACTGTTTGCCCTTCATCCCTCCTGTTTCTCTTTCTTTCTGTTTTGAGTCTGTCATCCTCTGCACACGCTGTCATGAAACACTTGAATAGTACTGAACGTACAACTTAACCACTTTTCTAGTATTTGGTGACTAGTTTGTTTGTGACTGTGTTCCACATATTTTATACTCCTGTCTCCGCTGTGTAAGTGAGAGCATGCCCCTGGTTTTGAAACGTTCCGTTGATTCTGTTGCTACATTGAAACTGGCTTGAGTTAGTTTGTGTGTACCTGCTTGTTGTCAGTTACGCTGACAAATGGTTGGTTTACTTGAGTTGACTGATTAATACATTTTTTGTGTTGTTGCTGATTCGTTTATTTGTTTATAAGTGTATCAGTTTATTTGTGAAACCTTGTGGAAGATAAGTGTTTTTGAATGGTGCGGTGGTTTAAATCCAAGACTAGATTTGGGTTTATGGGTGATACTACAGGGTTTGATTCCAAGACTAGACTTGGGTTTACAAGTGGCACTGTGGTTTGAATGGGCAGGTTGTGAAACAGAAGTATAAGGAAGAACAATGATATGAACCTGAAAGATTGTGTATAACAGGATGGTTAGATTACGTACCATGCAACTATTTCAAAACATGTTTTCAGCAGTGCTTCTTAAAAGCATGTTCTGCATCGTTTAGTTAGAGTTACACAAAACAGTACTTCTGCAATATTTTATATACATTCTATACAAGTACAGTTCATCATCCAGAGTGACTGGTTAAAAAAAAAAAAAAAAAAAAAGTGAAAAGGTCAACGACATTACTCTGATCAAGTACTTTCAAGTTTGGCTCATTTGTAATTGTTGGATGCGATTTACCCAGTGTGTAGTAAGAAGTCTGAGATGTCTGTATATGAATAGAAGTGGGATGAGCGGTGTAGAGAAGTCTGAGGTATCTGTGTATGGATGAAGTGAAATCACAAGCATGGGAGAAGTCTAGTGTGTTATATAGGTGGAAGGGAAATGACAAGTGTAGGTAAATCTGATGTCTCGGTGCATGGGTGGAAGGAAAATGAGCAGTGTAGAGAAATTTGATGTGTGTGTGTGTGTGCGTGCATAGGCGTGTGCATGCATACGTGTGTGTATGGTGGAAGGGGAATTGGCAATGTGTGAGAAATCTGATGTGATTGTGTGTAGATGAAGGGGGAACAGTGTAGGATAAAATCCAGTGGATATGTGTGTGTATGGGTAACAGGGAATGAGCAGTATAAGAGAAATACCCAAGGATCCAAGGGGTGTGTATGTGGGTGGAAAAGGAAGGAGCAGTGTGGAAGAAATCCAGGGTGTGTATGTGGGTGGAAAAGGAAGGAGCAGTGTGTGTATGTGGGTGGAAGAAATCAGGGTGTGTATTTGGGTGGGAAAAGGAAGGAGCAGCGTGGAAGAAATCCAGGGTGTGTATTTGGGTGGAAAAGGAAGGAGCAGCGTGGAAGAAATCCAGGGTGTGTATGTGGGTGGAAAAGGAAGGAGCAGTGTGGAAGAAATCCAGGGTGTGATGGGTGGAAAAGGAAGGAGCAGTGTGGAAGAAATCCAGGGTGTGTATGTGGGTGGAAAGGGAAGGAGCAGTGTGGAAGAAATCCAGGGCATGATGGGTGGAAAAGGAAGGAGCAGTGTGGAAGAAATCCAGGGCGTGATGGTGTGAAAGGGAAGGAGCAGTGTGGAAGAATCCAGGGCGTGATGGTGGAAAAGGAAGGAGCAGTGTGGAAGTGTGGAATCCAGGGCGTGATGGGTGGAAAGGGAAGGAGCAGTGTGGAAGAAATCCAGGGCGTGATGGGTGGAAAGGAAGGAGCAGTGTGGAAGAAATCCAGGGCGTGATGGGTGGAAAGGGAAGGAGCAGTGTGGAAGAAATCCAGGGTGTGTATGTGGGTGGAAAAGGAAGGAGCAGTGTGGAAGAAATCCAGGGTGTGTATGTGGGTGGAAAGGGAAGGAGCAGTGTGGAAGAAATCCAGGGTGTGTATGGGGTGGAAAAGGAAGGAGCAGTGTGGAAGAAATCCAGGGTGTGTATGTGGGTGAAAAGGAAGGAGCAGTGTGGAAGAAATCCAGGGTGTGTATGTGGGTGGAAAGGGAAGGAGCAGTGTGGAAGAAATCCAGGGTGTGTATGTGGGTGGAAAAGGAAGGAGCAGTGTGGAAGAAATCCAGGGTGTGTATGTGTGGGTGGAAAAGGAAGGAGCAGTGTGGAAGAAATCCAGGGTGTGTATGTGGGTGGAAAAAGGAAGGAGCAGCGTGGAAGAAATCCAGGGTGTGATGGGTGGAAAGGGAAGAGCTGCTGTGTTGGAGAAGTCAGATTTCTTTGTGTATGATTGGAAGGGAATTACACAGTGAATGAAAAATTGGGGGGTCTTTGTATGGTGGAAGTAGAATGAATAGTGAAGGAGAAATCAGAAGTGTATATGGATGGAAGGGTAATGAGCAGTGTAGGAGAAATCAGGAGTATGCAAATATGGGTAGAATGGAGTGAGCAGTCGGAGAAGAAGTCCGAGGTGTGTGTGTGTGTGTGTGTGTGTGTGTGTGTGTGTGTTTTTATGGGGGTTGAAGGGAAATGGAGCAGAGAAAGTGGAGATGTCTGTGTATATGTGGAAGGGGAATAACCAGTATAGTAGAAATGTAATGGAGAAGGCTGGGAAGACAACACGGCAAAAAAAAAAAAAAAAAAAAGAAGAAAAATACAAAAAGAAAAAAAAACCCCAGACTATCTGCTGTCATGATTCATCATCTTTCACATAGACACAAATGCATGCTCTTGTCAGCCGGTTTGAATGTAAGATAGGCTCTAAAAACTTATTAACTCCAGAGCATTGTTCTGAAACATTTGTTCAGCACATAACTCACACTCTGTGATATGCCAAAGCTTATAAGCATCAGCAAGATACTGAGTATTTTTTCCCCTTTGCACATGTGACGTTCAGTCTAGTGGAAACTACACAGACTATCTACTTGACTGTTTAACCATAGGCATTTCTTTCCATTTGACCCCCCCCCCCCCCCCCCCTGAAAAGAAAAAAACAAATGAACCACACACACACACACACACACACACACACACACACACACACACACACACACACACACTCACTCACTCACTCACAGAAACACAAAAACAAAAAAAACCAGAGAAAAAAAGAAAAAGAAAAGCAACCAAACACACAGAAAAGAGTTTTTCTCCCAGTTAGTATTGTTTTGAAAAGGGTCAAGTTTGGACTTCACCTGAACAAGATGACAGAGTGGACGATAGTTATTGCCAAAAGGCAGTCAAGACTTGAGATGGATGTAGGACCTGACATTGAAGGTGTTTATATAACAAGGAGAACACTGCTTGGACGGAAAGGTAACTTCATGCAGTGATAAGTTTGCTGATGGACAGTACTAACATTCTAAAATAAGCACATATACTTTTCAAACTTTTCTATTGTTAAAATTCAGTAACCTTATTTGTAAAATTGCACAAATTTTTAAGTAGCATACTTGGAAATTTTGAGTGGACAGTTTTACAGTTAATGTGATAATCTTCAAACTCGGGTGTAGTTTGTGTGGCTTTGTAATCGTTTGCCTTGAATTTTTTTAAAAGATTGTGGTCAGAACAGTTCATCCGGACGTTGGATAAATCAATTTCAGTACATTGCCTTTGACCTAAAAACGGTTCTTTGCTTTCTCAGCAATATGAATTTTTAATTTTGTGCTATAGTTGATAGGTTTTATGCATGCTGTGTTACATATGGGTATGGAAGGGAAGTGTGTGTGTGTGTGTGTGTGTGTGTGTGTGTGTGATATGTACGTTCGTGTGTGATGGTCAGTCCAAAGTTGTCCATTTCTTGTATTGCCTGAAATTTGCAGGTATTTCGTGTCATGACTTTGATTGCCAGTTGGTTAATGAAATGCATCTTAGTTGCAGCCATTTGGGGAAAGGTGTGATGTTGACTTCTGTTGTTAACGTTTATAGCCTGAAGGATGACTGTTGTCTGGACAACTGAAGGATGACTGTTGTCTGGACAACTGAAGGATGACTGTTGTCTGGATAACGAAGGATGGCTGTTGTCTGGACAACTGAAGGATGACTGTTGTCTGGACAACTGAAGGATGACTGTTGTCAGGACAAAGTGTGGAGAAAATATAATCCAAGTATTGACAGAAATGGAGCTTTTTTTTTATCTTATGAATGGTAATAAGGGGAGTAATCGTAATCCCCTTACAAAAGCTGTCTGCGTGTATATGCAGGCATGTGTGTGTGTGTGTGTGTGTGTGTGTGTGTATGCATAGGCATCAGCCCAGCAACCAAAATGCTATATGAATCAAACTTGACTGAATGTTGGATACCGTGTGTCTGTGGTGCATTTACAAGGTTTCTTTTAACAAGATGGGGAGATGATGTTTTTTTTTGCTAAGCTTAGAGTGGAAAAATCCATGGTAGAGCTCATCCATCCATTGCTTTCAATATCAAGAACATAATTGATGACAAGCAGGGAAGTAGTAGATGACCTGGAGGCTGTGTTGACCTCCACCAAAGAGGTCATGTTTTCACACCCACGTCTGTTGGTTTGTCTTTCTGTTGGCGAGACGACGCAGAACTACTGAACCTGTTTGGAATGAGACTTGGTGAAAAGATGGAAATGTTGTGTGTGTGTGTGTGTGTGTGTGTGTGTGTGTGTGTGTGTGTGTGTGTGTGTGTGTGTGTGTGTGTGTGTGTGTGTGTGTGTGTGTGTGTGTGTGTGAGGATGAACCCCCAAACTTTCAGTGTGGACCCACGTCAAAGGGCGGATATAGTGTCTGTTCAGTGTTGGCGGAGGTCTGAGGTCTCCAGAGTGCCTTTTTTTTTTTTTTTTTGACTGTCCTGTGTGACTTCGGAAAGCTACTGTTTTTTTTTCTTGTTTAAAACTAGTTTGGGTGGGAGATTGGCAGGAGGTCGAGGGTATTGTTGACGTCCATTTTTAGATTACTTAGGATTTTTTTTTCCTTTTTTGTTTGAATTTTCTTTTTTTTTTTTTTTTTTTACTTGTAGTCCCACCTGTATGGAATGTCAGTACCCAGAACCCTGACTGTTACACAAACATGGAACGAAACAAACACAATAAGCAGTCTAACATGCAAAGAATATTCACATAGAAACGCTGGAAAATGGCGTAAATATCTCTCACATTGCCCTAATCATGATGCAGGTGAGTGTAAAAAGTAAAGAAAATCTGTCCTAAATCATAGGGTATTACTTCCCTTACCTGCATTTCCACCCCTTTTTCCACCCGTCACTTCCAGTTTTATCCCGTCTTGCTGTGTGTTTAATAAAAGATCAATTTGGGGGATGGCTATGTATAGTCAGCTGATGGTGTGGGTGTGAGGAACATTAGACGTAGCTTAACCTTTGCTGTGCTTTCTGGGTCACATAAGACCCAGAGATGCAAAGAAACCATGAGAACTCTTAAACTTAGTCAGATGTTCCATGAATATTTATGAATTTGTCCTTGACCTTATTTTGTGTGTCATGTAATTTTTGTTTGTGTGAGAGAAAAAGTGAAGTGGTCAGTGACGTAGTTTGAACTACATGCATGACATGGATCTTACATTACACAGTAATATTTACCAGAGGATGTGTTCTGCTTCGCACTACTGACAGTGTGGGTCTCTCATGATCCATGTATTTCAAAGAGGCTTGACTGTGTCCTACTCTGTGTCTATGATGTGGGTCTGGGAAGACCCACATTCTTTAATGACAAACGCTCTGTCAAGTGTATGGGTGATATGTGATATGTGATATGGGGAAAAAAAAGCAAAAAGCTTTGTGAATGTAGCCTGGATGTTGATTGTTGTCTGTGAGCAAGTACAGTCATGACTAAAGCATCTCTACAGTGTATCAGTGTGCACTGGCACCACCACCACCATCATCCTCATCATCACCATCCTCCACCTTTGCCCTGTCACAGCCAGCCTCACCACCCACCCCACTGTCCCGCCCCTTCGAGTAGACCCGCCCACCTCCTCCCAGGCCCTGCCCACTGATCCCCATAGTGGGCACATGAGCGAAGTAGCTTCACAGCCTAATCTGGCCGCTCTCTTCAAAGCAGGTGGGTGCCATGGCAGCTTGCCGCTTGCGGCCCGCCCGCTTGCCGCTGCTTCTGTGAGCTAGTGCACATAGGGTGACGTGGAGTGCACGTAGGGCGATGCACACTGCTTTCCTTTCGCTCTGCGCTCCGTGACTGTCTTTGCACTTTTTGTGTGGTGGTTGGATTGCCTTTTGTTTCAGTGTTGATTTCTCTGGCACGGTCTTTCTCAGTGTTTTTTTTTGTCTTCTCTTATTGCTCGTCCTTTTTGACATTTCTCTGTGAACAGTTTCCCTTTCTGGCATGGAACATAAGAGGCTTTGTCTCTCCAGTCTTGTTTTTCCTGCATTGTCCTTTACATCCTGTTCCTCTGAGCATGTTATCTCCCACCTCTTTCTGGACTTGTGTTCATTTTAATCTTTCTGGGGATTTCTCAGGCTTTGTCTTTCCAGTCTTGTCTTTCCTGCATTGTCTTGTATGATCCTGTTCCTCTGAGCATGTGTCTCCCAGTCTCTTTCTGGGCCTCTGTTTCTGTTCGTCTGTCTAAACGGCCTTTATCAGTCTCTTGGACTGATGACAGGGAATTAGATTTGAATTCCAATGGTTTTACTTACCATGGTGGGATTATGTGTTAGTGTAGGTGGCCACTGATTTGAGGAGAATGTGTCAGATGCTGAAATCGAATCACAAAGTCAGATTTCATCTGCTTGACTTGAATAGAGGAACCAATACATTATGGAATCTGTTTCTAGACAGGTGTAGAATCAGATAGTCCCAGATGTGACTGTGGATGTGGGAATGGGAGTGAACAGCACACGGAAGTGGTGCCACAGACAGGTGTAGAATCAGAAATCCCCAGATGTGACTGTGGATGTGGGAATGGGAGTGAACAGCACACGGAAGTGGTGCCATAGACAGGTGTAGAATCAGATAGTCCCAGATGTGACTGTGGATGTGGGAATGGGAGTGAGCAGCAGCTCACGGAAGTGGTGCCACAGACAGGCCGTGGAAGGCTGGACACCAGGGTCATTATTCTGAATAGGGTGCCATGTTAAATGTCCCTCATTATTTAGGATAGAGAATTTTCTGACTTGAATCAGGTATCTGACCAAACATGAGCCTCAAGGTTCATTTTGGTGAAAACACATACACAAGCAGCCTGGATCCTGTCCTGATTTCCAGACTTTTTCCACAAATTGCCATTCGCTTTGTCTCTGAGGTCTGATTGATGCCAGGAATATCTCCAAAGAAAGCCTACTTTACAGCCCAAGAATACAGTCTTGAGCCATCAGAGATTTCCATTGTATCCACAAATCATTGTTAATATAAATGTCATATACCATGTCAAACTTACACTAGCAACGGCGGGCTTGTTAGCTGTGTCCAGCAAAAAGTTGATGGCTAACCTATGTGGGAATGGGGGCATTGACATCACAGACATGTTGTTGCTGACAGTCCATGGTTTATGGGAGAAAAAGGAATGTGTCTGTCCTAGAATTGTGTTTGTAATTGTGAGCATATTTTTTCACCATGTGCGACGACTCTTCTTTTTTTTTTTGTTTTAGTAAATCTTTCTTAGCACATCTTTCTGGGTTGGTTTCTTGTTCAGCACCAGTTGAGTGCTGCCTTTCCGAGCACGTATACCAACAAATCTGTAGCTGTCTGTCCACCTAGTCTTTCAATCTGTCACAAAATGTGTCAATTTTGCTGTGTATAGCCAGTCTTCCCAACACAGTCCTCTCTAGCACTGTTTCTGGCATGTTTTCTCTTGGCATGTCTTTCCTGTGTTGTACAGAGAAACCTCATCATAATTAACCCAGACAGCCATGCAAACAGGGTATCCAATCCAAAGTTGTTTTGAAATAAGGACATGAATCTGCTACAGGTACAATATATGCAGGAATAAAGTGTGAACTCATGCTGCTTTCTTCCATGCCCTTGTCTGCGTGTGTTCTTTTAAGGCTTGGGTACGTGCCTGTGTTTCTGCACTGTTTGTATGGGTGAGCCAGGGCATGAAATAATGGCCATGACAGCGCAACTCCGGGGTGTTGAACTGGAATCCTAGCAGTCCCAGGCCGTTGGCTGTTGCTTAAGGCCTGCATGTGGCTTTGTTTCTGGTTGTTGGAAATTTTACTCCAGGCACCGGAGTTGGTCACTTTTGTATTGTCCTATCTGACCAACTTCCTGCTGCTGATCAGCAGATTTGTTCCTGATGCTGCTGCAGCCACCTGCGCCTGGTAGTGTAGTGCCCAGTCGTTCCCCTTGTTTGTGACATGGCACTGGTCAGACTAGGTTAATGTTTTTCTGGAATATGTTCTAAGGCTGTAGATGTTTTGAATACTGTATATGGGATTCTGTTTGATGGAACAGGTCAGTTTTTTTTTTATGTGGATTTTAACGTTTTGACCCCAGCAAGGATTAAAACAAAGGCATCCTACAGAACCTGTGCTAGTCGTGTCTGGTGTCTTCTGCCGGACTGTTGGGTCAGTCAAGTGAATGGTGCCAGTTCACTGTACTAGTACATTGTATGCCACAATGGATTACAGATGATCTGTTTGTGTTTGCATGGTACATGTCCTGAACAAGCATGTGTATGTGTGCTCCATTGTAGGTCTCTCTCTCTCTCTCTCTCTATATATGTGACAGGATTTTGGAAATGCACAGTTTCCGTACGCGAGGCTTCATGAGTGTGTTAATTTTCCTGTTGTTATATTGTTCTTATCAGCCAAAACCCACAGATATTTTATTCTCCTTGTAAGTCATATGGCCATTTCATGGCAAAACAGTGCAGAACACGGGGCAGAAATGTATTTTAAAGTATATTGTACTAGAGAGTTCTTAGTATTGTACAACACATTACAGAATAATGTTCACAATGACATTCAAACAGATGTGGGTCTGTGGGATTATTCAGTGGAGAACTGTGTGCTGTGCTGTTGCTGTTGTGAAAGATTTTTTTTTTTTTCTGCTTGTGCTGAAAGTTCTATTTTCATTGAATACATGTTGCATCAGTGTGTTCACAGTACAGACAAGGAAAGCATAGGTTTTCACAATTCAGTTTGAATTGTGTATCAAGCATTACCTACTGATCTCGAACATGACATGGTGTTGACAAAGGTTTTACATCCTGTTATGAGAAAAAAGAGGAGAAAGAAATGAAGAACTAATGTGGGTTGATCGGACTGGCTGTCATCAAGATTGTACAGACATTTCTTAATGGATTCGACAGGAAGTTGATGGAAAGATGGAATGTAGCAGAAGAATTAAACAGATAAATTTCAGTACCAGTCCAGAGAAAGGGGTGGATCCACAATGTTCTTTTTTTTTTTTTTTTATACGTGTTCTTCATAATGTAAGGTAGGGTATTTGTTGACATTCCTTTGAATGCATCCAGAAATGATTCTTGGATTTTGGTGAACAAAATCGGGCTTGTAAGACACATTGATATCTACAAACCTGTGAGATTTAGTGTGGATCTTCAGATCACAACATAACATTCGTAAGCAATTGAGGAGAGGCTAGGTTTGAATGGGGAGAAGAGATCATGGGGGCAGAAGGGGAGGTGGGGGGGGGGGGGGGGGGGGGGGGGGGATGAGGGGGATGGGGGGAATGTTTGTTCAGACCCTGCACTGATGAAAACTGAGTTAGACACCTGCAGTTACCACCAAAGTGTAGCTGTGACAGTGAGGATTCAGGTTGGCAAAAATAGTTTTATATATATATAAAATAACAAATTAACATATTAATTAATATGTAACAGTTTTGGGTACAAATTGGGAGGCATGGATTTGGGTATAGATCGATTGAAGTTATGAAAACTTTTTAAGCTTGATGGAGGTCTTTGGTCTCCCGAGTCTCCTGCTTGTAACATGTTGGTAGTGGTTCATTAGCTGTAGTCCTAAGTGCTTTTCAGTTCGATATGCTGATCAACTTGTTGACTGCACATGGTCTGAAACATGGCAGTGTAGGAGTTCCCTGTGTGTGTGTGTGTGTGTGTGTGTGTGTGTGTGTGTGTGTGTGTTCTCATTTGTGTTGTTTATATTAGCAGTATTGTACTGGGGTTTAGTTGAAATTGCCTCTTGCATTTGAAAATCAGAAAGATCGGCAACATTTGTCATTAAGCCTCTGACTTAGAGGACAAATTGTTTCACAGAGATGTGTTGTAAATATACTAAGAAGAAGGAAGATGAAGTCATTTATGTGTGTAACGTTCACTGGTGATTGTGTCAGCTGTGAATGTGATGTTATGTATCTCCTAATATGATGCAAACTATATGAGGCTGTTGTTGCTGTCCTAATGTATACGTATGCAATCTTGTCATTTGAAAAATATCAAATTCTGCTTGATTTCATTAAACCAATGAAGATTAACTTCCTATAGATGTTAGGCTGTTTAAGGACACTTTAATTAAAAAGAAAATAAAAAAGCATACATCCTGTGTGCATTTAAACAACAAACAACAACAAACAACAACACTGGCTTGCTTGCATTAGCCTCCCATTTTGCAAGCAAATAAGATGGCATGGTCAGCTTGGAAGAAACCCTCAAGATAGCATGGTTCATGAGCTTTGAGGACTTCACCTCTCACTGCATGCCTATAGCTTTAAGTGCAGAGCTGAGCTGAGCTGAACTGTATTTTTTGTCCCTCTCTCAAGATCCTTGCCGTTTGCATGAAGAAAGGCGCTGCTCTTGCTTGCTGCCCTGGTTTTACCCCTCCCTCCGCCTTCCTTCATCCATCGCCACACCCTTCATTGTACAGAATGCCTTCTTCCCAGCCCTTCCTTTACCTGAGTGTCTTGTCTTGATATTATTGTATTTATATGGATTGTTGGTTGATATGAATACTTTACCTTAATGACTTGTCTTAACACTGTATTTTCATGTGGATTGTTGATTATAATATTAAAACTCACTGTCTCTCTCTCTGTCTCACAAAAGTACCAGTTCTGTCTGTGTATATCTATGTGCAGATGAGGGAGTGAACAGGATCATGATTGTTGATGACTGTCCCCCCAAAATGTTGGGTCTTATAATACAGAGGTTTTTGTGCCATCCGACTGTCTGTCTGTCGATCTCTTGTGCGCTGTGTTGTTTGGTTCTTGAAAAGAGTCCATGAGATATGGTGATTCTGCCTTTTGGTTCCATGGGGAATTGTAGATCATAATAGTTATGTTTTGGAATGAAAGAATGGATGTTCGGTGGAATTGTTATCAGTGCAGTAGATCAAACAATCTGTCCTAACTTTCACACATCTGCATGCTTGATACTGGTCTGAAAGTTGCAGTTCTGATCCAGTCACATAAGTGACGTTCATTGTTCCCAGGGTTTTGTTGTTGTTGCTCATTTAATGGAATTTTTAGAATACAGTTTTGAATGTCAGTTTTTCTTCCTATAATTTCTTATTGTTAGAAAGGTTTTAGACTGCATGGATTTAATTTCAGTTTTTGTTTTGTTGAAAATGTGTGTTGGTAGGTTTTCCTTTCATTTTATTTTTAACCAGTTTCATTGTGACCTTAATAGGTATATGAGCGGGTGGCATTTCTTTTCTTGTGTATGCTCGCGCATATATGTGTGTGTGTGTGTGTGTGTGTGTGTGTGTGAAAAATTGAAATCTCTATCATTTTTATTTTGAGGTAATCTGATGCCTTTCTTTCCCATAAGAGTCTACAAATGGACAGTTATCTTCTTTTTATCTGTAGATTATAAATTCTGCTGCAGAGTCGAAGTTGGGGATGGGCATGGGGTGGTGGTTAGGGTGGAGGTAATAGTAGAAAGTCCATGAAAAGATCCAGGTTGGAAAGGGAAGGAACAAGTGTTTGAGACATGGATTATTTTTTAAAATCAAGAATCAGGATGAATTAATGCCAGACTTTTTGAATAGATATATAATCGCTTTTGAACCCTTATTTTTTCTATAAAAAAGGCAATTTTATCCTCTGTGTGTGTGTGTGTGTGTTTTTTTTTTTTTTTGCATTGTATTATAAAACACATTGTAGTTGCTGTTAAATGCGTTGTACCATAAAACACACTGTAGTTTGGTCTGAAACTAAATCTTGGTATTTTCATCTTCATCTAAGTCTCAGAAGAGCGCAAACTCTCAGACTGATACCATGTTCATTTGTATTGTTATTTCTGCCTGCTGGCGATTAGGGGGGACCCAGAATGTCATCGAAACAGGTAAGAAACTTACCTGATGTTTTCCCACCAGTTGGTTTCAGACTGTTGACTGGGGGAGGGAAAACTAAACCCCCCCCCCCCCCACCCCCTTTTTTTTTTTTTTTGAACTGGACTGATGCATGTGTCACATGTCAGGAACTGTCCAGAATGTGCCAGATAACATTGTGAACCTGAGACTGTTAATCCTTGTGTTGGTCTGCAGAGTTTTTACCCGCTTTACTATTTGTCTATCGCAACTGTTGGTTTTGGGGCTGGAAATGGTTTTTGAAACCCTGGTATTTTACCCCACAGCTATTGCTGCTGAGTTTGTGAACCTAAGGCAGGTTACTTGGTGTTTGGCTTGTGGCCTGGGATGTTGGCAGTACAGGAAATGTTCGTTTCCTGGGGGCCTGTGTTGTATGGTAGATACAAGCATTGTTTGGCAACATTTGCTACACCCTGTCAAAACTCTTTGCAAGCAGTAATCAAGGAAAAGCCACAATTTCTCTCTGTCAAAGGGTTGTGGGTTCAATTCTCAGCTTGAAGCTGGTAGGCTGGATTTGGTGCTGTCTTCAGAGTTCATATCAGTGCACACTGTGATCCCCCCCCCCCCCCCCCCCCCCCCATTGAGTGCTGCGAATGAGACTATTGGAGGTCCTGTCTCTGAATGCATGCATTTAAAACTAAGCAACAAGGAAACCTTGTATGCACTTGAAATCTCATCCCATCCTTCATTTCCATAAGGTCACCATGCGTGGTAGGATGGATGACAAAAAATATAAAAACAATCACAGTTGGCTAGTGTTACGTTGAAACACAATAAAGATGGATTGTGCCTACTCAGTGGAGGGGTCACAGCTGGTCATATAAAAAACTGGCTCCAGTGATGCAGCCCTTGCTGTGCCTACCTGGTCAGGTAGGTTATAGACATCCAGATTGACTGGCTTTAGAGTTCTAGTCTTAGCTTTAGAGTTCTAGATGAGAAGATGACGGGTCTTTTCCTTTTTTCTTTCAGGTTGCATTGTCTTCCTACAAAAGACGGCATTTATGTATTAGAAAAAAAGTTAAATGTTTGATATCAAGAGATTTTAGGTTTTTCAGTTCTTTCTGTAGTCTGTAGTTTTAAAATCCTTTACACAACATTTTTTTATGCAAATGTTTCAGATCATCTAAGAGCAAGGTGTATTCAGATTGTTTTTTTTTTTTTTTTTTTTTTTTTTTTTTAAAGAAAACTAGGGGACAAATATACATCCTGTGAGAATTTTCAAGCATACGGATTAAACTCAAATGAGTATTTTTTTTTTTTTTTTATACCACAAGATTCACTCGCCAGCCATCATGGATGCTTACAGAGAAGTTTGAAAGTTGGAAGCTTTCAAAGGTAGCGAACTCTACTGGTATTGGACACAGTCATTTGATTCAAAGGATCCGAGACCAAATTGGTGTCATTGAGTGATGATAGCCTGTGTTTGTTATCGACTCGGTTGACCAGCAGTTTTGGGATTGTGGAAAAAAAAACAACAACAAATCTAGCAACTCTTATGGAGTGGATTGAATTGTGTTCAGACTGTGCACCTCCACAGCCATTTATCAGTCTGTGATGACGCTCCTGAGAAGCAAGATCAAACAAGTTCTTAATTCTTTTATGATTTTTTCTGTCTACATGATTTGTAGCTCCAAAGGGTACTTATATTGCATGTTTATCTGATTTGAAACACTTATGTTCATGAGTTACGTTTTGAAGTACAGTGGTTTTTCTGGCATTAAGACCAGTATTTTTCCATGCTGTTCTGTCAGATCCTTGCTCACAATCACCTTACTCCTGACATATGGATTGATTCAGTGGTCAGTGAGTTAGCATCATCGGCATTCAGTGTCTGGGTCGACATTGCCCAAAGCATTGACTGGTTTTGAGCCAGTGCATGGAACCACAGGTTTTGGGTGATCTGTGTGCTCAGGATTTGTAGCAGTTGTGAAATTTGTAAGCGAATGGTAACGCGTTTGATTTTAAAGATCAGACTGTTGACAGAACTGTTGGCAGACCTACAGCAGTTTCTTACGCATTTTTTTTTTCATATTTTCACCCTTAAATGTATGTTGCAAAATTTTTAAGTGCTGCACAGATGGTAGGGAAATTATGACTAGCAGCAATCATAGTATTGAAATAAACTGATAAACAGAGCTGCCAACCCTCCTGCATGTTTCTTGAATTTAAAAAATAATTCAGGAAATCCCAAATTGAATGAAGAAATCCAGAATTTCAGAATGCTCTTAAAAAAGAAAGGGTTTTGGGTGTGGTGTTTGAACAAGGCTAATAAAAAATATTGCAGAATAAAACCAAAGTGATGATGTGAGAACGTCTGAAGTAATACATGGTGGAAAAAGCGTTTTCTTTTTAAACCCCGCAGTTGTCAGTTGAAAGCGTTAACGATTAAACTGCTTTCAGACAAACTGCCCTCCTTTCAACCCACCTCGCCTCCTTCATCGTCTGGTTCCAGAATTCTGAATCCAGGTGGTTGGCAGTTCTGAATCAAAGGAAAAGCTGCTTGTCAGTTACATACAGTTGATGTGGTGGCTTGGAAATGGTGGAGGTTGGGGGAAGGACTAGTTCTGCGGTTGTCATGTATAGGGCCCTCTAAGAGTTCAGGATGATTGGTGTTTCAGATGGAACAATTCAGATATGTATGCTGCATGTTGCCAAGAATTTTGGGATGTCCCTATGTTTGAGAGTCCCATTTGTGTGGAAAATGTTTGCTTTTTTCAGACTTTCACTTCCGTTACACATGGGAATAGATGATGTAGAGACATCAGAAATCTTGTACAGGAAAAAAGAAAAAAACATGAAAGGGTGTAATGTAGATAGAAGTATAATTCAAGGGTATCAGAACCATTGAAGTTGCAGTAGAGGGTATTGGCTTACTGACTTGGTGTCAGTCAGATTCCAGTGATCTGAATGCACAGAATTGCAGGCATCATTGCCTTCTTTTTAGTCAGATTCCAGTGATCAGAGTGGACAAAACTGCAGGCATCATTGCCTTCTTTTTAGTCAGATTCCAGTGATCTGAGTGGACAAAAAACTGCAGGCATCATTGCCTTCTTTTTAGTCAGATTCCAGTGATCTGAGTGGACAAAACTGCAGGCATCATTGCCTTCTTTTTAGTCAGATTACAGTGATCTGAGTGGACAAAACTGCTGCGGGCATCCGCCGTGGCGAAGTGGTTAGCGTCGCGGACTCCCAGCTGGGAGGTCGTGGGTTTGAATCCCATCAGAATCATGTGGGTTTTTCTGTCCCGACCGGCTCCTACCCAGAGTTGAGTTTGCTGCGGGCTCAGTTGGGAAGACTGGGACCACACAGTTGAGTTTCATCCACTTAATGGATGCGTTTCTGAGAGTGTTGCTCAAATTTCCTGACCAACACTGCAGGTGCCTATATCTCTCGGGCCTGGTTGACGCCGGGATATATATATGAAAGGAGCGTAGAGTACATCCCTGTCATGTAGTCTCAGACCAAAATGGAAATCCGTAGCATCATCTTCATCATCCTCATTCTCATCAATCAGCATAAAAAAAAAATGTCTCAGATTCTGTGGCCCTTCAAGCCCTGCTCTCATGGTGACCTCAGTTTCGATGTCCTTTCCACGTCTGTGGCCTTGGTTTGGTTCCGTCGGGATCACTGGTATCGGCGAGTCCATGGAGGCTGTCGTTGGACGGATTGTGGTGGCGCCCTCCGGAGGGAGAGAGCTCACTCACGTCGGCTCTGCGACTAAGCAATTATTGTCGTCAGTAGGGGGCTTAGTAGGTGGTGTCCTGCATATGTTAGATCAGAACAGGCGCCACTGAACCCACCGAAGTGACTCGGCAGCAGTGCAGTGTCTCCTCCGGTGGGTTGCCTCTTGACGACTTGACATTGACTGCTCCCTGTGGATTGCTGGTGCCAGGGTTGCGGGGGGCCTACCGGGCTGTGGCTGTGGATGGGGTGTCAGAATGAGCGGTGTGGGTGCACTGCCTCTGAGGGGGCGCAGAGGTTGGGACAGAAAAAAAACAAAAAAAAAAAAAAAAAAAAAAAACTGCGGGCATCATTGCCTTCTTTTTTAGTCAGATTCCAGTGATCTGAGTGGACAAAAACTGTGGACATCATTGCCTTCTTTTTTGCCTGAGGAGGTCAGACTGAAAGATCTTTCTGGTTTATGTCTCTTCAGAAGAGGTCATCACTCCCCCAATCCAGCATTTTGGAAGCAAGATGCTGATTGGTTCTCAGTTCTCGATGACATACTGTCTATAGTTTTGGTCAAGATGATGTATCAGCATAGAACCAGTGTCGCTTTTTTGATGAAATGTCATGTCCAGTTTGTTTTTTCCCATGTAAAAGCATTCCCCCAACTCCCCCCCCCCCCATAATTTTCACTTGGGATACCATCCATAGTGCTCTGTAGACCTCCAAATCTGAACCATTAGAACACACAGTTGTGGCTAGGTTATTTTGTTGTTGTTGTTGTTGTTGTTGTTCCTGATCTTGGGTCTTGTACATTATTGGCATCGGTGGCATGCATGTTCCTGATATTGTGAGCTGTCAGCTACTCAAACAGCACTATTGTTTTTGAAGTTGTTGCTCTTCTTGATCCCACCTTTGTTTCATTTTTAACTTTCCTTTTATTTACTGGTGTGTAAATATTAGTGGCGTTTTTTTCCCCACCTTAACAGTTCAGGAAAGAAAGCAGTGTGCTGATAATTTACAGAGAATCATCAGTCTTAAAACCAGCAAGAGCAGTAGTCAAATTTATCATGCGCCCTGAATTAAACAACCCAGATGTCACTTACCCGATGACTCCTTAATTATTGAATACACATAGATTGCCATGCTGTCAGTACTTTCCATTATTACATTTTCAGCTGTCACAGACATTTTCTGTGGCCAGATTCTGCAGGGTTTCTTTACAAATTTGAAATCTACTGACGTTTTCCTACATTTTAATGTATGATGCACAATATTCATCGTGTGTGATCAGTAAACGGGCATAACTTAAGTCTGTTAAAAGATAAGCACCAAAATGTCCAAACTGGTGAGATTTAGTGGCAGTAATAATATGCAGTCTTGACATGCATAGGATGGAATTTTTTTTGTTGAAGGTTGAGGGAGGGAGGGAGGGAGGGAGGGAGGGTGTGTGTGTGTGTGTGTGTGTGTGTGTGTGTGTGTGTGTGTGTGTGTGTGTACAGTTCCTATCAAATCATGTTTATAGCCGTGGAGTCCCATCAGGGTTGCAGATGCATGTTTCTGTAACATTTGCTCTTCAGGTACAATTTAGATATGTATAGACACATTCACTTTCTGTGAGAGAATGGGACACATTGGTATATATGTTGTAGAGAATGTTACACATGAATATGTATGTATGATAGAAAGGTACACACATGGGTACGTAAATTTGAGAGAATGATACATGTGGGTATGTAAAAGTGAGAGAATGGTACAAATGGGTATGTATGCGTGAGAGAATGGTGCATGTAGGTATGTTTGTTAGAGAGAATGCAACACATAGATATGTACGTGTGCGATAAAGGTACATGCAGGAATGTACACTTGAAATAAAGATGCACATGAGTATGTATGCTTGAGAGAATGGTTTATACAGGTATATGCGTGATAGAGTGTACACATGGGTATGTACACTTGGAATACAGGTACACGTGAGTATGTAGTAGAGAATGATACATATTGGTTTGTCTGCTTGAGAGAAATGGTGCACATGGGTATGTATGCTTGAAGTAAAGGTACGTGTGGGTTGTGTCTGCTTGAAAGAATGGTACAGATGGGTATGCATGTTTGAGAGAAGGTACACATGAGTGTATAGGCTTTAGAGAATGGTACACATAAGTATGCATGCTTGAGAAAATGTTACTTGCAGGTATGTTTGCTTGAGATAAAGATACTTATGGTTGTGTATGCTCAAGAGAATGGTACACATGGGTATGTATGCTTGAGCTAAAGATATACATGGGTATGTATATATATTTAAGAGAATGGTATACGTGGGTATGTATGCTTGAGCTAAAGATATACATGGGTATGTATATTTAAGAGAATGGTATACGTGGGTATGTATGTTTGAAAGAATGGTACACATGGGTATGTATGTTTTAGGGAACTGTACAGATGTGTGCTTGAGAGAATGGTACACATGGGTATGCATGTTTGAGAGACTGTTACAGATGGTTATGTATGCTTGAGATAAAGGTACACATAGATATGCGAGTTTGAGAGAATGGTACACATGGGCATGTGTGTTTGAAAAGAATGGGACACACACATGGGTATGTGTGTTTGAAAGAATGGGACACATGGGCATGTGTGTTTGAAAGAATGGGACACATGGGTATTGTGTGTTTGAAAGAATGTGGGTATGTGTGTTTGAAAGATGGGACACATGGGCATGTGTGTTTGAAAGAATGGGACCCATGGGCATGTACGCTCGAGATAAAGACATATGAGTATATATGCTTGAGAGAATGTACAGTTGAGAATGTATGCTTGAGAGAATGGTTCACTTTAGTATGTGCGCTTTATACAGTAGTACATCTTGGGTAAGTATGTGTAGAGAACGGTAAACTTGAGTAGGTATGTGTGCACATGGTGCACATGTGTATTTTTAGAGGGTGGTACACACATATGTATATTTTTAGAGTAATATTTTTAGAGTAATCTAGATGTATATATGTTTAGATAACAGTATACATGGTTATGTATGTTTTAGAGAGAGTGGTACACACATGTGTATATTTTAGAGTGATCTACATGTATATATGTTTGATGTGCAAGTGCTTTGATTCTTGATGATGCATATGATGCAGTTATACATAGCAGTATTTTTTTTTTTTTTACATGTGCACATGTAATTTAATAATGCAAATGTCATGCAAGGAATGAAGGGGTGAAAGGGAAAGGAGAGTGAGCAATAGAACAAACATAGTCGGTCCAGTTTTGTATATGTAAGGACATGCTAATCTGTGTGTGAACATTGTGATTGGTAGACCAGGATGAGGGTAAGAATCTCAACGGTCTGGTTAATAGCAATGTTTTTTCTGGTTTGTTGAGAACGAAACACAGATAAAACGACACTTTGGTAGTTTGGGCACTATGTCTGTTGACCATTTTTGACAAAATAACCATGCACTACTGGTTGTTTACCTTGGGGGTGGTATGTTTTGATAAGGATCATGCGGAGAAAGCCAAGTTCTATTGATGGCCTGTCTCACGTTTAGGTTTGTTGTTAGGAAATAGCATCGGAAAATTAACATAGACTTAAAATCCTGCTCACAGACATGTAAGAATATGGAATTACAGGCTAAAGGAAAACCAACCAAACAAACAGAAGATAGGGTGTATTGTAATATTATGGTTGACAGCTTTTTCTTCCTTCACAACTTATCTCTGTGTCTGCTATACCTGTAGCGTTCTATTTATGGATTTTTCTGATTTTGTTCTAAGCCAGCTACAGAGTTATCATCATCAGATATGGAATTGATCAGGCAAATTGACTGATGTTTGAAGAATTTGACTCCTTGTTGCACAGAATTAATGATTCATCCATGAGTGATATGTAGAATGAGTATCCATGGATATATATATTATTTTTGCTCAATGAGACTCTTGCCAACAACATGCGTTGGAGCTCAGTGAGACTCTTGCCAACAACATGCGTTGGAGCTCAATGAGACTCTCTTGCCAACAACATGCGCTGGAGCTCAGCTCAGTGAGACACTTGCCAACAGCATGCGTTGGAGCTCAATGAGACACTTGCCAACAGACACTCATGCGTTG
Organism: Conus betulinus; assembly: GCA_016801955.1. Classification (NCBI taxonomy): domain Eukaryota; kingdom Metazoa; phylum Mollusca; class Gastropoda; order Neogastropoda; family Conidae; genus Conus; species Conus betulinus. The sequence goes on along the minus strand of JADBJO010005302.1, from coordinate 107,076 downwards.
GAGCTCAATGAGACACTTGCCAACAACATGCGTTGGAGCTCAATCAGAGACACTTGCCAACAACATGCGTTGGAGCTCAGTGAGACTCTTGCCAACAACATGCGCTGGAGCTCAGTGAGACACTTGCCAACAACATGCGTTGGAGCTCAGTGAGACACTTGCCAACAACATGCGTTGCGTGGAGCTCAATGAGACACTTGCCAACAGCATGTGAGACACTTGCCAACATGCATGCGTGAGGAGCTCAGTGAGAGACACTTGCCAACAGCATGCGCTGGAGCTCAGTGAGACACTTGCCAACAGCATGCGTTGTGAGACACTTGCCAACAGCATGTGTTGGAGCTCAATGAGACACTTTGCCAACAGCATGCGCTGGAGCTCAATGAGACACTCAGTGAGACACTTGCCAACAGCATGTGTTGGAGCTCAATGAGACACTCGGTGAGACACTTGCCAACAACATGTGTTGGAGCTCAGTGAGACACTCGGTGAGACACACTGCCAACATGCATGTGTTGGAGCTCAATGAGGACACTCGGAGAGACACTGAGACACTTGCCAACAACATGCACTGGAGCTCAGTGAGACACTTGCCAACAACATGCACTGGAGCTCAGTGAGACACTTGCCACTTGCCAACAGAGCTCAGTGAGACACTTGCCAACAACATGTGTTGGAGCTCAGTGAGACACTTGCCAAACAGCATGCGTTGGAGCTCAATGAGACACTCAGTGAGACACAACAGCATGCGTTGGAGCTCAATGAGACACTTGCCAACAGCATGCGTTGGAGCTCAATGAGACACTTGCCAACACAGCAACAGCATGCGTTGGAGCTCAGTGAGACACTTGCCAACAGCATGCTTTGGAGCTCAATGAGACACTTGCCAACAACATGCGTTGGAGCTCAATGAGACACTGCCAACAGCATGCGTTGGAGCTCAAATGAGACACTTGCCAACACATGCGTTGGAGCTCAATGAGACACTTGCCAACAGCATGCGTTGGAGCTCAGTGAGACACTTGCCAACAACATGCGTTGGAGCTCAGTGAGACACTTGCCAACAGCATGCTGTTGGAGCTCAGTGAGACACTTGCCAACAACATGCGTTGGAGCAAATGTTTGGAACTCAGGATGCCAATCCTTTAGCATGTTTTAATTTTGCAGGCATGGCGTAAATACCTGTGGGCTTTGTAGCCTGAAAGTTATGTTGGTCTTCATAGCATGATCAGGTGAAAGCTGTGTGAAATAAGAGAAATGGGGTTGACTGTGTAGCACATGGGAGGTAAGGGCAGGGGAGGATTGAAACGTGAAAGAGGATATGGGACACTTGAATTCAACCTTTGCACTGCAGGTGGTCTGTTATTCTTCTTACACCTTTGCTCTGCGCACAAACACCGATAGATTTACCCTGCTAACATTGATCAAACATGGTTTTGTTTAACTGTGTCTGGGTAAATTAAAAAGTTATTTTTTTTTCCTGTGTGGGAAGATACTTTGACATGCATATGTAACTTTCCAAACACTGTGTGATTTGTCTGATTTTCATCACATGGATGTCGGTTAGGAGTTGTCAGCATTGTGTCTGTCCATTTAGTTGATTGGACAGTAGTGTAAATGTCATGTCTGCTGGTTGATGAATTTGATGCAGTTTGCCTTCAGCACTGTTGATTGTATAGTAGTGTAAACGTCATGTCTGTTGGTTGATGAATTTGATGCAGTTTGCCTTCAGCTCAATGTGTATCATACGTAAAATGAGTATTATTCTTTACAGTTTTGCAGATGTTTAGTTATTGCAGAAAATGACATCTATTGTTGAATGGTACTAAAAGAATGCAGAATATGCCATTTATTGTAGAAAAGTACAAAAATGAAATAAATTGGGCTTTTATATTAGCTTTGCCAGCAACATTCTTTGGTTAATCAGAATAATGGTCTTTCTTGCACATTGCATCATTATTCTGCTGTATCATTTCTTAAAGATTATTGTATTGATACTGTCACTTATTTCATAAGTACTTCTGCCAGAAACTACAATTAGATGTCAAAATCAAATTCTGTAGATATGCTATGCGTTTTGAATGGTTGCTAATGAGTCAGTTTATGATTTATTGTATGTTGTTTTTGACCACTTTGACATGCTCATTTATTGTAAGGTTTAAGTGTTACCTGAGTGACTTTGATGAAGGGATTACTGATGTGGAGTTCCAGTATTTACTCAGTATGGTGATAAGCACTGAAGCTTAAACTTGAACTAACAAGAATGAGTGAAAAAAGAAATGATTTGATAATGTACAGAATGTGGTTTTGTGTACTTCAAGCAGTTGAGCTGTGTAGAATCGTGTGGTTGTCAGTTCTGCTGTAAATGAAATTTGCTTCTTTTTACTTTCTCTCTCTGCCAGTCATCTTTCCGCATTGTCCAGGAGTTTACAAAAGGCCAACATGTATATTACCTGTGCACTATACTTGCGCACCTGACACTCACAACGTTGGCCATTGGTGTATCAAATTTATGAAATGACTAGTGGATTGCTTGTGTAAATTTGCTAGCTGTCTTGAGTCAGAAGAATTTGCATTCTTTGCGTCTAGACATAGATTTCTGATGTGGTTCACTGGGAAAGGACAGAACAGGGAGCTGGGAGAGAACTGAAATGATATCAAACTGTGTTTAAACCTTGGTGGTGAGAGAGGGGAAAGAAATTTCAGCATTAGAATGAATTCAGTTTGTAGCCTACTTGTTTTGTGTGTGTGCTTATCTCAGTCATTTGCTGTCAGATAGGTTTATGATGTAATGCTGGTTATTTTACAAAGTTTTTCACCTCTTTTTCTTTGAAGAAATAATTTGAATATCTTTGAAGTTATGACGAATATATAAACGCTGTTACATAAATCGTGTACTAATTACATTGTTAACGGCTTTTTGTTGTGTGAAGATTCAAAAGGTACTTTGTTTTATCTATCAGTTTCTTGAAATGATGTGAAAGAGGTTTACATGATGAGACATTCCGTGAAATGGTGTGAATTAAGAAAAGAAAATAGATGGGTTGAGATGGTGTCACAGTTAAAGGGTTGAGATGGTGTCACAGTTAAAGGGTTTTATGACTGTGAATTAAGAAAAGAAAATAGATGGGTTGAGATGGTGTCGCAGTTAAGGGTTTTATGACTGGGAGGGTTTTATGACGCAGTAAGGGTGTTTTATGACTAAGTGTTGTGACCTTTACAACATTTGTGGATTTTATGAGTTTGTCTTGGGGCCTTTATGATTCAGTCTACACTGGTGACTTTTGTCAGCAGTAACAGTATTCTGAAATGGATGATGGTGGAATGTTTTGCATACGCTTGATTTATTATATTCCTTTAAAATACATTTGATCAGTGGATAGAAAAATCTCTGCTTGTGTCAAACCTGACATCAAATTTGGATAAATTTTGTTGTTTTTTTGACTCCTCATCCCCTCTCCTTAATTGTTTGTTTTGTTTATATTACTTTTTTGGTGATATGAAAATCAGAAATGTTTTATGATAAATGTTGAGTTTTATATGAACTGTAGTGTAAATCTTAGATTTTTTTTTTAATGGTTGATTAGCAAACAGCTTAGCTACTTTGGCAGAGCAGTATATTTACCTATCTGTTGTCTATCAATCAGTCTATCTATCTGTCTGTCTATCTATCTGTGTATGCTATTTTACAAAACAATGATGAGGATAGGAAACGAAATCAGCTGATAATTGAAAAGGCACTGATGATGGCCAGTGTTGTAAAGTTTGTGTGGTTAACAGTAGCATTTTTTTGTAGCTTTGTATTGTAAGCAGTAGCATTGCTAGTTTGTGTGGTAAGCTTAGCATTGCTAATTTGTGTGTAAACATAGCAGTAGTTACTTTGTGTGGTAAACATAGTATTTTTGCTTTGTGTGGTAAACAGCGGTGGCAAAGAGCAAGAGGTCCTTGAGCTGCTCGGACACGTCAGATATCGGAGATGAATTTCGATATGGCGACGTGGAGCATCGAGACCGGGAGGAAGACGAGAAACTGCAGCATGAAGACAATTGCAAGTATGTCGTGAATGAAATGGGTACTTTTCATCGGTTAGAGTGTCACCTGTCTGCTGCTCCCATGGTTTGGTGTTTATGTGGGACAGTCTGTTTTCATGTTAGTGTTTATGTGTATTATTTTTTTTGATTTGTAATGATAAGTTTGTTTCTTCCCCTCTTTGTTTTCATCTCCCTTAGTATATTCTCCATATGGAAAGGTGGTAAGGGGAGTGGTACTCTATTGTGGGAAGTGTAGTAAGGAGAAGTAAGTCAGTTGTGGGAATTATAACAACAGTGGTAAGGGGAATGGTGGCTGTATAATGGAATTGTGACAGAAATAGTGGCAAGGGAATGACGACGACTGTATTGTGGGAACTGTGACAGTAATAGTAGTAAGGGAAATGGTGCTGTGTTGTGGAATATGTGACAGAAAAAGTGGCAAGAGGAATGTAGGCTGCATTTTAGGAATTGTAACAGAAAAATTGGAAAGGGGAAATGTGCCCTGGTAGATCATTGTTGCCTGACAGGAAGCTGGAGAGTTTCAAGTCAGTCATTTCAGGCCCTCTCCAAGCCTTTGTTTTTATTCATTCATTTAATTTTTTCAGGGGGTGGGTGGGATGGGGGGTAGGGGATGTCCTCATTTCTTCAACACTTAGGTCATGGAGAACACCATGACCATTTTGCTAGGCTGAATTCTGTAACTGTAACTGTAACAGGTGAACAATCATGGAGAACACCCATGACCATTTTGCTAGGCTGAATTCTGTAACTGTAACAGGTGAACAATCATGGAGAACACCATGACCATTTTGCTAGGCTGAATTCTGTAACTGTAACAGGTGAACAATCATGGAGAACACCATGACCATTTTGCTAGGCTGAATTCTGTAACTGTAACTGTAACAGGTGAACAAAAAATACATGGCATCAAAAACAACAACAACAAAAAAAGCTAAAAAGAAAGTGCATAGTTGCCTATAGCAAACCTGCATCGTCTTTCTCCCATCACGAAAATGGATGTTCAGTGAGGGCAGGATGTTGGGGCAGTCAGATGATAGCAGTGTGGTGCCATGGTGTGTGTGTGTGTGCGTGTGAATATGTATGTGTGTGCGTGTGTGTGTGCGTGCGTGTGTGTGTGTGTGTGTATGTGTGTGTGTGTGTGTGTGTGTGTGTGTGTGTGTGTGTGTGTGCAGGATGTTGGGGCAGTCAGATGATACCAGTGTGGGGCCATGGTGTGTGTGTGTGCGCAGGATGTTGGGGCAGTCAGATGATACCAGTGTGGGGCCATGGTGTGTGTGTGTGTGTGTGTGTGTGTGCAGGATGTTGGGGCAGTCAGATGATAGCAGTGTGGTGCCATGGTGTGTGTGTGTGTGTGTGCAGGATGTTGGGGCAGTCAGATGATAGCAGTGTGGTGCCATGGTGTGTGTGTGTGTGTGTGTGTGCGCAGGATGTTGGGGCAGTCAGATGATAGCAGTGTGGGGCCATGGTGTGTGTGTGTGTGTGTGCAGGATGTTGGGGCAGTCAGATGATAGCAGTGTGGGGCCATGGTGTGTGTGTGTGTGTGCAGGATGTTGGGGGCAGTCAGATGATAGCAGTGTGGGGCCATGGTGTGTGTGTGTGTGTGCAGGATGTTGGGGCAGTCAGATGATAGCAGTGTGGTGCCATGGTGTGTGTGTGTGTGCAGGATGTTGGGGCAGTCAGATGATAGCAGTGTGGTGCCATGGTGTGTGTGTGTGTGTGTGCAGGATGTTGGGGCAGTCAGATGATAGCAGTGTGGTGCCATGTGTGTGTGTGTGTGTGTGTGTGTGTGTGCAGGATGTTGGGGCAGTCAGATGATAGCAGTGTGGTGCCATGGTGTGTGTGTGTGTGTGTGTGTGTGCAGGATGTTGGGGCAGTCAGATGATAGATGTGGTAGCAGGATGTGGGGCAGTCAGATGATAGCAGTGTGGTGCCCATGGTGTGTGTGTGTGTGTGCAGGATGTTGGGGCAGTCAGATGATACCAGTGTGGGGCCATGGTGTGTGTGTGTGTGTGCAGGATGTTGGGGCAGTCAGATGATAGCAGTGTGGTGCCCATGGTGTGTGTGTGTGTGTGTGCGCAGGATGTTGGAGCAGTCAGATGATAGCAGTGTGGTGCCATGGTGTGTGTGTGTGTGTGTGTGTGCAGGATGTTGGGGCAGTCAGATGATAGCAGTGTGGTGCCATGGTGTGTGTGTGTGTGTGTGCGCAGGGTGTTGGGGCAGTCAGATGATAGCAGTGTGGGCCCATGGTGTGTGTGTGTGTGCAGGATGTTGGGGCAGTCAGATGATAGCAGTGTGGTGCCATGGTGTGTGTGTTGGGGCAGATGATAGCAGTGATACCAGTCAGATGTGTGGGGTCATGGTGTGTGTGTGTGTGTGCAGGATGTTGGGGCAGTCAGATGATACCAGTGTGGGGCCATGGTGTGTGTGTGTGTGTGCAGGATGTTGGGGCAGTCAGATGATACCAGTGTGGGGTCATGGTGTGTGTGTGTGTGTGTGTGTGCAGGATGTTGGGGCAGTGAGATGATACCAGTGTGGTGCCATGGTGTGTGTGTGTGCAGGATGCTGAACCCTGTGCAGTGGGAGCAGTATGACTTACACAAGCTGGCGTACGCCAACATCCTCTACAACTGGAGGCTCTTCAACCAGCGCCCTCATCCTCAAGTTCATCTCCTCCCCAATGCCTCAGCACAAGGGTGTGGGTGAGTGCACTCCCCTGAATGGATTGGAACCATGTCCATGGAATTCAGCTTTTCTTGTCTTCGTCCTCCCCCCTTTGAAATTTTTAAGGTCTTGGCAGCTGAACAGTCCAGTAGGGATGCATCTTGATAGATTTTATCTAAAGAGTTCCAGGAAGAAACGAAGTGGATGATGAGGAAAAAAGACAACTGTTTCAAGATAGGGTTATTTCATTGTGCTGCTTTAGCAGAGGATACATTCAGTAAAATGTTTATGGCAGGCTGTTATCTTATTCTATGGTAATTATCTGATCACTTTCATGTATCTGTTTCGCCCACTAATTTGTCTGAGATACCAGTCTCTCTATTTGTCTGTCTGTACACATACACATATGTAAATATTATTAAAAACGAAAACATTCTCTGTCAACTGTTTTCACCTTCACAACTGTCTGCCTGTATCCTCGTTTTAAGCTCCACTGCTCTGCATTTCCAGGAACCAGAAAATGCTGCAATGTATCAAATCATGTAGATGTGTGCATTACATAGTTATATATGGTACGGAAATTGTGCGTCATCAGTCTGGTATTCTGAAAGTATGTTTTTGTCAAGTTACTCATTCTTTTATGCAGCTTTCTTTATATTTACTTTTATCAAGTTTAACTAATGCCTGTTGTGGCAATTGTCTGACAATCAGTGACTTTGTTATTTTTGGGTGTTCAGAGTTTTGCCGTGTGCTGTCACAAGTGTGGTAAAGAGATGCGCGGCCCACAGTGCAGCTGGTGCAAGTACCCTGCCCTGCATGTTCCATCTGCCACATCGCCGTGCGAGGTGAGCCTTAGGCGTGACTTGATTCCCGCTCTCTTCCCTGGCCATTACTGATCCTTTTGGCATTCCCAATCCTTACCATCACTGGAGGTAGACCATATCCCATTTCAGGCTGACCAGAAAAAAAAGTGCCTGAATTTCTCTGTAGCATCAGACTCCTGAGCCTGGGGTCCAGGGTTTGAATATCTACCAGTCAGTACAGGATTTTTCCTTGGAGTTAACATCAGTTCTGCCTCTGTTTCCTGAAAATTTCTTTGAATGAAACTATAATGATAGGCACTACATAGGTATTCTCTATGAAGATGGGTTTATGAAGTGTACTCATCAGGCTCTGACAGACCTGAGTTCTGTTGTCCTGCTGGCAAGTTGCTGAATACAATGTGGGAGAACCTCAGATTTCAAAATCCTTCACGGTCCGTATTTTGAACTACTTGCAGAGAGCAAAAATGTACTGCGGAGTGGGGTAACCTTCGGTATGAATACACAGTGATCAGGTTGATGCCAGTGTGGTAACCTTTGGTATGAATAACACAATGTTCAGGTTGATCCAGTGGGGTAACCTTCGTTATGAATAACACAATGTTCAGGTTGATCCAGTGGGGTAACCTTCGGTATGAATAACACAGTGATCAGGTTGATCCAGTGGGGTAACCTTCGGTATGAATAACACAATGTTCAGGTTGATCCAGTGGGGTAACCTTCGGTATGAATAACACAGTGATCAGGTTGATCCAGTGGGGTAACCTTCGGTATGAATAACACAATGATCAGGTTGATCCAGTGGGGTAACCTTCGGTATGAATAACACAGTGATCAGATTGATCCAGTGGGGTAACCTTCGGTATGAATAACACAGTGATCAGGTTGATGCCAGTGGGGTAACCTTCGGTATGAATAACACAGCCATCAGGTTGATGCAAATCTGTTTTTGCAGTCTAGTTCCACATCTGGCTGTTTTTGTTTTGAAATTGCATGCTTGACATGATCATGTCAACATGAACTTGAAAAGTTGTCCCCAGGAAGCAAGATGTCCTTTATCCCACTCTTTAACATGAACATGACTGAAGTCAGCCCTCACTTCCAGTTTGTGTCCAATTTCTCAGTGCATGTACATGAAATCCAGCAGCTTCATTGAGAATATCCACCATGATGACATAGGTTTTGCTTGCTTTGGTTAGCCTGTAACAAAAAAGTTGTAATGCTGTGTTGTATGCTCATGGTAGTCATAGAAATGTGAGCTGACATACAACATTCATGTACTTCCGTGCATCTGCACTTGCACACATAGTTTTTGTAGCTTATTTCCATCATACAGGTCACAGTCATCTTTTGAAGTTGGACTACAGTGGAAAGACACCATATCACCATGTCCAAGTGTTGATGTTCTTATATTGTAAGCAAGGAAACTTAGACTATTATTATCAGATTTAACCAGTTAGATGACAGCTCAAAATGCTGTATCTGTGAGCAATGTTTTTTTTTTTTAATTTTTTCCCCGTGTACGTAGCCCGATACTCCTGCAGACACTCCCTGTATAGACAGGCAAGGATTAATCCCATCTACCCAACAAAGGGAGTGGAGTTTTGTGTATGACCGTATTTTTCCTGCCATTATGGCAGACATACTCCAACTTTGGTGAACAAGGCTGTATTAGCACTGATGATGGTCAGAAGTGGCAATAACTGTTTTTCATTTCATTAGAAATTGCTGCTTATTTCCCCCATGAGTAGCTGTTTTTGACAGAGTTGTTTTCTTATTTTTGCTAGGCTCCACACAAAATGGCTGCTGTGTTGAGCACTGCAATCAAAGACTGTATGTCTGCTCAAGTAGTTGTTCTCTAAGAGTTGTCCATCAATCACATTGCAGGTTTATTATTACTATGGAAAGTAAGGAAAGAAATTCTTGCTAATTGGAAATAGCATTGAAGTTATTCACTGTAAGCACCATCTGTCAGTCTTTACAACTTCAGTAATTTTATAAGCTGACAGGAAATCATGGGAATTGCTCATTGAATTCAGCTGTTGACTGATGCAACTTTCATAGTTTTTTTTTGAGTTTATTGTTCCAGTGATTTTGTTTTAAGGTTTGCTTTGAACAAATTTAAATAGTACGATTTATTTCATTTGAAATTTTTAACCTTGCTTTGTGTGGTCATGGATACAGCTGTTAAGCAAATGGAGAAAATAATGTGATTGCTGTGCATACCAACTTCTTGGCATTCACACACCCCATTTCACACTCGTTGAGTCTTCATTTATGGTCTGTTTGGCCTAGTGGGAAAGACACTAGACTCTTGTTCCAAGGTGCAGGGATCCATTTCTCCGTGGGAGATGGTCAGATGGAAGGGATTCTCTCTTCAGAGTTAAACTTTATGCAGACTCCAGTTGGAATCCCATGCATTAAGGCATGGGTTAAAAAATCTTAAAAGCATGTGAAAACCTATTCCACCTTCTAGAGAAGGGCAGGCTTCATGTGCCTGTGGAAGGGACAACATGAAAATAAAACAGACTAGTGTCATGTGTTTGACATCATCCTAGACGATGAATGTGGCTATGAATGTGGCCTCGGTGGTAACATTAAAATGGTGCCTCACTCAAAAATCTCTTCAGTGGTGAACCTCTGAGTGCTGGCCAAGGAATGAAGAGAGAAGAGAGATTTTGTGTGGTGAACTCAATCCCTATTTAACATGGTCAGATTTCTCTAGTCCCATGTCCATAGTGTTCAGCAGACTGCACGATAGCAACAGATTTTGACAGCTCTTCCTGCCAGGTGTGAGAATGTTTACAGAAGTGGGCAAACCTGTAGCCCATCATATGTATTGATACTGGAGAGTGAGCTGAATAATGAAGTGGACATTTAATACTCTTTAATGTCTTGTTCAGCTTCTTTCTCTCTCTATTCAGCTTCTCTTAATTTAAATTCATTTAATCTTTGAGTCAAACAAGATTTGTTTGAGAAGCAGGGCGCTTTGTTATTTAGATGCCTGTCTCTCTCTGTCCAGGGGAAGGGAGGGAGATGAGGGCCAAAGGGATGGGGCAGAGTGATAGTGTAAACATGTGAATTGCTGGATTGAATGGCATTGAATCGGTGTGTAAACATGTGAATTGCTGGATTGAACGACATTGAATCGGTGTGTAAACATGTGAATTGCTGGATTGAACGGCATTGAATCGGTGTGTAAACATGTGAATTGCTGGATTGAACGGCATTGAATCGGTGTGTAAACATGTGAATTGCTGGATTGAATGGCATCGAGTCAGTGTGTAAACATGTGAATTGCTGGATTGAATGGCATCGAGTCAGTGTGTAAACATGTGAATTGCTGGACTGAAAGACATTGAATCAGTGTGTAAACATGTGAATTGCTGGATTGAATGGCATCGAGTCAGTGTTGTTGGTGCTGATTGCAGGTCTGTCCAACTTCTGTCTGGTGTGTAGTCACGGGGGCCACACAGCTCACATGATGGAGTGGTTCAGGAGCCAGTCTGTCTGTCCCACAGCTGTGGCTGCAACTGCATGAAGGAGAACTTCTTTGGCATCTAGACCCAAGTCCTCTTCAGGATCACTGGATGAGAGTTCAAAATGTGCCATGCAGACAGACGATCATGGAAAATGAACTGTTGCATCAAGTCTCAAGAGTGGCAGCATAGTGTGCATGTTGGTGATTTGCTGATGGAGACTGGTGTGCTGAAACAAGATGTTCTTCCACGGGTGTAGTGAATTGCTTCTACATGGAATGTTCCATGATGTTATGCCTGATCCTGTGTGCAGCCAGTGGATTCCTGCTGTAGTGATGCATGGAGACTGTAGGATGAACAGGAGGCATATCCTCTACCTGCTGTACCCAGGGATCTACGGACTTTGCTGTGTTCATCCGGTTGAAAGCATGACAGTTTGCATTCCACAATATACAAGAGACTTCAACAAAAACTAAAAGACCAAAGACTGAACTTGAAACAATTTGGTCCCCCTGTACTTTACAACCTATTCTGGCCAGCAGACACAGCCAGTGAGCCTACTTTCCAAAGCTCTCACAGAAGTGACCAATCATCGGAGATCAGACTATCATGTGGTACAAACTGATGAATATTCATTAGATAATGATCTAAAACCAGCGCATATGTTGCTGTCACAATTTCATCCAACCCCCATACTTTTGTCCACGGTGAAAAAGCAATTTGGTCCATAGGCAAAGAGCAGCAAACGCATGTATGAAAATGAGTTCATTACTTATTCCTGACAGATTTTTGTCTGCAATGTATTTTAAGCCTAAAAGAAACAAAGAATGGTGATAAAGACTATAGAAAGTGAGTAAAGATAGAAACAGAGTACACATACTTCTCTATACATAAGCGTACACTGACACATGCTCATACATGTGCATGTCTGTGGATGTACATGCACTCAAAACACACAGTAACACACATGTACATGTATGTACTAGTTGCTGCTAGTTAAATTAAAATCAAACTGAAAGACTCGGCCTGTCTCATCCATGCCTTTCAGTGTAAGGGTGAATTTACATACAGTACACTTGCAAGTATACTTATAAAGATTAATGACTGATACAAGAATCTTTTACATAACCAGAATCTTTTACATAAAAGGCTTTTACTAAAAAAAAAAATGAAACAAAACAAAAAAAACCCAGCTTTTTTAAACTTTAAAGCAGAAGTGGATTTCTGAACAATATGTTACACAGATCAAGATGGAAATCTGAGGTGGGCTGTTGGTCCCGATTTTTTCTCACTTATGGACTATTTTATGAGATGTGTTGCAAAGGTACATTGTTTTCATCATCATTAGTTCTAGTTTGATTTACCCAGGCCGTATAGGTCCATTTCTTAAGAGAGGACGAATGATTGGAAGGATTGTTTTTGATATGACTAACCAGTCGAATCGGGCAAATTTGCTTGGGGTAGGAAATTGTAGCGGGGACCCTATCCTTGTTTTCAAAGCGGGTTTTTTGTCTTGTGGTGCTTTTGAAGCTGACAGAGCTGCTGCCCGGTAGGCTGCTGCAGTACTGTATGAACTTTAACCCCTGAATGCCATATCCCTTGAAATTAACATCAGCTGTTTATGAATACTTGGCACCTTTATACATAAATCTTAAGGAACAATTTCCTCACAAAACTGCTCAACAAACTAAAAATGTCCCTAAATACCAGACGTTTAGATAGCTGGTTACATTTGCTTCAGTTATATGTGATCAATGAGACCTAACTGCAGTGCGATTGCATGCTGTTGGCAACCAAGTGTACCTCCATCCTCCACGTCAACCTTGGTCAAGAGTTGGCTGCGAGCCAGTTGTTGGCTGACCACATCTGTCTTGGAGATTGCTGGTGCTGAGTGGGCATTGCCAATGTTTTGGGGCTGAATCCAGCAAGTAGACAGTGGCCGGACATGGCAGGTGGATGTTTGTGTTGAACTGGCTTGAGTGGGGAGAGGTGGAGCAAGGTTTCCTTCAGTGGGGGGAAAGGCAAAATAATGCAGCTGTTAGTTTTCTGCTTATATAACTGTCTTTTATTGTTCATTGTGAGCTGTGCCTCTGGCATTTGGATGTCATGGTACAGTGACTCCATGATTCTCAAAGCTCATTAGTGTTTGTTGAAGTCTGTAGTCTGTAGCTGATCCAGAGTGCTGGTCATCTTGCAAAGAGATGACTCGGTAGCTTCCTCAGCAGTGTGCTGGATGGGTGGACTGCAAGTCCCTGCTGTAGGGAACAAAGGACCAGTTAACGGTGAATACCACAGGTTGTCAAGGTGTGCGACTGCAAGTCCCTACTAGGGAGCAAAGGACCAGTTAACGGTTGAATACCACAGGTTGTCAGGTGTGCAGTAAGTTACTAGGTTTTTTCCTAGATTAATCATTCCAGGTCATTTGTGTTCCCCCCCCCCCCCCCCCCCCCCAGTTTGTTAATGGTGTGTTGGTCATTTCTCTTTCTTCCAACCATAATCTTTGGAATGTTATTTTTGTTCATGTGTTTTCATACTTTCTCCAGACGTTTCTATTTCTATACTTAATATACTTCACATTATGTTTTGAAATGGACAGCCTCTAAGAAGTAGGGACATGCTGGATGTTAGGTTATGTTGTGTGAAATGTTGGATGTGCAAGGCTATGTTGCGATGTGTTTGTGTGTGTTGTTAGAGAATTGCACAGATTGTATCCTTAAAGATGCAGAGAGTGTATGTCACTACTGCGTGTATGTGTACGGGTAGAAGATGGAACACGCCTAGTCTTTGGTCACCATTACATTTGTTTAATTATTGTAAAATACTTGTGTTTTCATTGCAAAAAGAACAGCAGCAAGGGGAAGGGGGAGAATGTGTGACAGAAAGGGAAGGTGTGGATGTGTCGCAGAGGGGAAAGTGGAACAATCCAAGAAGAGAAGAGGGAGAGAAAGGGGAGGTAGAGAGAGAGAGGGAAGAGACCACAGCATAGCACAGGAGAGGCATTCCAAGAAGAGAAGAGAGGAGAGAGAAGGGGAGGTAGAGGGGAGGGGAGAGACCACAGCATAGCACAGGAGAGGCATTCCAAGAAGAGAAGAGGGAGCGAGCAGGGAAGGGGAGGGGAGAGGGAAGGGATGGATGGAAATAAGAATAGGGAGGGGAGGGGAGGGGAGAGTAAAGCTGGATGGAAATAGGGGAGGGGAGGAGAGAGGGCAGTAAAGGGATGGATGGAAATAAGAAGAAGGGGAGGGAGCGAGGGGAGGGAGGGGAGAGTAAAGGATGGATGGAAATAAGAAAGGGAAGGGGAGGGGAGGGGAGAGTAATGGCTGGATGGAAATAAGAAAGGAGGGGAGGGAGAAGGGAAGGGGAGGGGCTGGGGAGCAGTGGAAGGGGGATGGATGGAGAGTAAAAAGTGAACAAAAATAAGGAAGGGGAAGGGATGGGGGAGGGAGAGAAGGGAGGAGGGGAGGGGGAGAGGGGGGGGGGGGGGGGGGGGGGGGGGGGGGGGGGGGGGGAGGGGGGGGGGGGGGGGGGGTAAGGGGGGACGGAAATAAGAGAGGGGGGGGGGGGGAGGGAGGGGAGAGAAAGAAGGGAGAGAGAGGAAAGGGAGAAATGGAGGGAGAGTAGACAGAAAGACGGGCAATCAGGATGGAGAAAAAAAGGGGTATGGAAGAGGGGGGGGGGGGGTAGATGGGAGGACAAGAAGCCAGCCAAGCCAGCAAGCAGGGGAGCAGGGAGGAAAGGGGTAGATGGAAGGGGGGGGAAGGGGAGGGAGGACAGTAATGGAGGACAGTAAGAAGTGAGCAAGCAGTGAAAGGGGAGAGAAAGGGAAGGGGGGGGGGGAGGGGGAAAGGGAAAGTGAAGGAAGATTGGAGGGGGAAAGGAAAGGGGTTGAGTGCAAATCAAGAGGGGGGGGGGGGTAGAAGAAGTGGAATAAGAGGGGGAGGAGAAGTCAGAGGAAGGGGTATATAGCAGGGTATTTGCCTGCAGAACTAGGGAGGGGTGGTGGTGGTGCGTGGGTTGGAGAGGAGAATAGGGAAGTATGTTGCTCTTCCTCCCTATGTCCTGCTCCCCCATTTTGCCAACACACCCCCCCCCCCCCCCCCCCTATCTCCTTCCCCCAGCTCCCAACTCAGTTCCCCCCCCCCCCCCTCCACACACACACTCCCCATGTCCTCCCCCTTTGTTGCCCCACCTGTTGCTCCCCTCCCTCTCTTGCACCCCCCCCCCCTCTCTGCCTCCCTATGTCCTCCCCCCACTTTCTGTTCCTCCCCACCCCCTCTCCCTATGTCCTCCCCACTTTTTGTCTCCCCCCCCCCTCTCTCTGCCTCCCTACGTCCTCCCCCACTTTCTGTCCCCCCCCCCCCCCCCCCCCCCCCCGGTATGTTGCTCCCCATCCCTTCTCTCTGCCTCCCCTTCCTACTCTCCCACCCCACTACCCCTTCTCTTTCCTCTTGTTTGCTTCCATCTACCCTCTCCACTGCCCCTCCTTCCCCTTTTCAGCTGCCCCTGCTCTGCTGCAGTTGCCTACCATGTCTTTCATGTTACTGCGAGAAAAAGCCTTTGATGGGATGGAAGATTCGCGTGGCGTGGGACAATCAATAAAGAGTTGACTTGATTTCATGTTACTGCGAGAGAAGCCTTTGATGGGATGGAAGATTCACATGGCGTGGGACAATCAATAAAGAGTTGACTTTTTTTTCATAATTTCTGAGTTCTTTCGTTAAAGCCAGAGCAGAGTGCAAATGTCTACCCAACCACGGCAGATCCTGTAGTAGTGTTGGCACATGCGCACCACATCACCACATGTGTGCGCACACACCCACATTTAAATATACCTATAAAATTCTGCTCCTACAAAATTTCTGCTCATCCAACACTGCCACCACATACACACACATTAAAATGTACTTAAAATTCTCCACCATTCAAAGTGTATACCAACTGTTGAGGGCAACTCTCCCTTTCCATACAGGTTATGTGGGAAGATTTGAGCATCAAGATAAGATGTCGGAGGGCAGGTGCTGTTGAAAAAAGTGTTGCCACTTTACCAAGTGCTTCAGTTTCAGTCCCAAAAGTTTAGAGACAGTCCACTGAAACACAGCTATGGACAGCAGTGGTGTTGGTGATAAAGAACAGAACGTTTACCTCAACTGTGGACAATGTAGTGGCCCAATCACTGCCTAATTGATGCATCTGCACTGGCTTGAAACCTCAAACTTCAGTGAAAGCATGTAAAAACAACAAAGAACTGGGACGCTGGTCTGCAGGAATTTAGCCTTAAAATGGGTATGTATGGTTCATGCTTCACCACAACCAAGAATAAACCTCTAGAGCTACGAAATTCCGCATGTATGGTCACAAGACTCTGTTCTATACTGTGAGCAAGATTTTGTGTCTCGAGGTGAAAGGTCGTGTCACTGTCACCAAAATGTCACCCAATGTGTCACATGCAATGGTGACAATTCTAATACAGCACACACCACCATGCAGTTATCCCATGCACATGCATGTTAGTGTTGTAAAATGAAAGCTGCGGCCTAAGTGAGATGATCTGTCTTCTGTCCGCCTGTTCAGTCCCCACAGGTAATCCACAGAATGTCACACACAACTAGTGTCAATTGTCACTACTGAACAGTTACTGTAGATTCAAGCACAGTTCCTTATTGTTTTTCTGTCACTGTTCTAACCTTATACATGTCCATATGTATTTACACACTGTATAGCTGTACAGTGAGGAAATTGAGTAGAGTGTCACTGCTGCCAAGTGTCATCAAAGCACTGTCACCATGAACTACAGGTAAGCATATATACATGTACACACAAACACAGAGACTAGCAAACTGCCTACTGTTGAGCCACTTTCAGCGCATGGTAGTCATGGAAACAGTCATTCTTATGAAAGCATAAAGGCACCTGGCAGAAAAAAAACACATATATATGACGTTTCTACGCGTCGTCCCTTAGTTGTCATACGGAATAAACAGTACAGAGACGTAGCCCCGCATTTCGTCAGGTGTTGTGTCGAACCACAGGGAGTCAGGTGTGCCCTTAGCTGATTGTTTCGAGAGTATCTGTTAGCTTCTTCTGCTACTAGTTTGAAAAAATATGAGAGGTAGAAAGAAGAAATAATCTAGTGCGGTGGCAGTATTCGGCAGTGAGTACGCAGGGCCTGTCGGCTGTTGGAATGGGGCCACGCGGGCAGGATGTGTAGCCGGTCGCCATTGTTTTGCAGAGTGGCGAGTAGCACGTGGTTCTCAGGGTCGCTTTCACCATTTTCCTCTCCTTCATTGGTGCCGATTTCAACATCATTCTCTTCTCCTAACTCTCTATTTTCATACTTCTCTAATTCTTGCATAATTTGATCCCACTCCTCCGCTGAACACTCAGGAATATCATCAAACTCGCTGTTGTTAGCAGACGACGCCATTGCGAAAATCGGTCAGTCTCACGCACAACTGTTCGCTTGCAGTTTCTCCTCTTTCTTAGTGAATGGAAGTGGTGCCAGCATCCAAAAATAGTGCTGCCACATTACTGGACTATAGTGGGAAATCCCCAACAACTTTTGGTGGCTCTCCGAGTATTTTCACGGAGTCAGCACGTGATGGAAAAGTACCGTACACATGCGGCGGGCAGCTCCCGTCTGCGACCGTTACGAAATCTAGAGCGCTGTCTCAGCGCTCCCGTCTGCGCCCGTTATGAATACAAGAGGGTTAAATGAGTGACCTAAACAGTCCATTATACAGATCAGCGACATACAGACCACATGTCTGTTATACAGATCAGCGAAATACAGACCACATGTCTGTTATACAGATCAGCGAAATACAGACCACATGTCTGTTACACAGATCAGCGACACACAGACCACATGTCTGTTACAAAGATCAGGAACACACAGATAATGTTTGTTACAAAGATCAGTAACACACAGACCACATGTTCGTTACAAAGATCAGTTACACACAGACCACATGTCTGTTACAAAGATCAGTAACACAGAGACCACATGTCTGTTACAAAGATCAGTAACACAGAGACCACATGTCTGTTACAAAGATCAGTAACACAGAGACCACATGTCTGTTACAAAGATCAGTAACACACAGACCACATGTCTGTTACAAAGATCAGTAACACACAGACCACATGTCTGTTACAAAGATCAGTAACACACAGACCACATGTTCGTTACAAAGATCAGTAACACACAGACCACATGTTCGTTACAAAGATCAGTAACACACAGACCACATGTCTGTTACAAGGATCAGTAACACACAGAGACCACATGTCTGTTACAAAGATCAGTAACACACAGACCACATGTCTGTCACAAAGATCAGTAACACACAGACCACATGTCTGTCACAAAGATCAGTAACACACAGACCACCACATGTTCGTTACACAGATCAGTAACACACAGACCACATGTCTGTTACACAGATCATTAACACACAGACCACATGTCTGTTACAAAGATCAGTAACACACAGACCACATGTCCGTTACAAAGATCAGTAACACACAGACCACCACATGTCTGTTACAAAGATCAGTAACACACAGACCACATGTCCGTTAAAAAGATCAGTAACACACAGACAGATAATGTCTGTTACAAAGATCAGTAACACACAGACCCACATGTCCGTTACAAAGATCAGTAACACACAGACCACATGTCTGTTACAAAGATCAGCAACACACAGACCACATGTCCGTTACAAAGATCAGTAACACACAGACCACATGTCCGTTACAAAGATCAGTAACACACAGACCACATGTCCATTACAAAGATCAGTAACACACAGACCACATGTCTGTTACAAAGATCAGTAACAGATAGACTGACCCATGTCTGTTACACAGATCAGGAACACTTAGACTGACCCATGTCTGTTACACAGATCAGTAGCACACAGACCACATGATTGTTACACAGATCAGTAACACACAGACCACATGTCTTTTACAAAGATCAGTAGCACACAGACTGACACCTGTCTGTTACAAAAGATCAGTAGCACACAGACTGACACATGTCTGTTACAAAGATCAGTAACACACAGACTGAAGCATGTCTGTTACAAAGATCAGTAACACACAGACCAACCCATGTCTGTTACAAAGATCAGGAAACACAGACCCAATCCATGTCTGTTACAAAGATCAGTAACACACAGACCAATCCATGTCTGTTACAAAGATCAGTTACACACAGACTGACACATGTCTGTTAACAAAGAGATCAGTAACACACAGACCAACCCATGTCTGTTACAAAGATCAGTAACACACAGATCCCATGTCTGTAACAAAGATTAGTAACACACAGACCTCATGTGTGTTACAAAGATCAGAAACACACAGACATGTCCGTTACAAAGATCAGTAAAACACAGACTGCATGTCTGTTACCTGCTATCAAACTGCCAAGCAATGGTAACACACAGATAAGCCTAGTAGTGGATCTGATTGTGCCTTTATGCTGCTGTTGACAACTGGCTTTAGTTAGTAACGTTACACAGATAAACATAGTAGTGGATCTGATTGTGCCTTTATGTTGCTGTTGACAACTGGCTTTAGTTAGTAACACGTAGTAACACACAGATAAATCTAGTAGTGGATCTGATCGTGCCTTTATGTTGCTGTTGACAACTGGCTGTAGTGGCTGCTTGCCTTCACTCAAAGAATCAGGAATGCTGACTCCCTACGTTTTAACCACAGCACATCAAACAGTGCAATGTACATTGCTTTCTCAGCTGTTCACTTTTCACCAGTGTAAGGGCTGCTAAATCATCCACAGTCATGTTCACTGGATAGTTCTTTACCACGGTCAGTGAGCGTCACATGTGTTACAACCTGAAATACAGAAGTTTTCAAACTATTTGGGCCTGAAACGAAGAGTGTTTTTTCCTTCAGCGGACACCCTCAGTGAGTGTCTGAAACCTCGGGACCTGGCCAAACCACCCATGCCAAAAGGTATGACTACCCTCAACAGGGGAGACTGGTGGTAAAAGTTAATCTTAATTAAGAGAAATATTTAAGAAAATGTGGTAAAGTGAGGAAACACATTTGAATGGGAAACAAACAAAAACTTGGAGAGTCATACAGAAAAATAGGCACTGCAGACTGGACAACTAGTGTCCACTCTGCACAGTACTGTCCCACAATCTGGACATCCAAAAATAAAACAAAAAGCTGGCATGGTATACAGTGTTAAAAGAGAAACTGGGGGTACCAGCCTTTGTGCTGTGCCCTTCTCGGGAATGCTTACAGTACATCCTTTGGTATGTGCTTCATGATAACACACAGCTATGACCTGTTTCATTACAAAACAATGGTATGATCATCATTGCAAATACCCTGACAGAAATACAAGTCATCCTCAAAAAACCTGAATTCAAAACTGTGACATAGATGCTCTAAAAAATTACACTTTTTAAAAATTATGGTAAATATTTGTCAGCAGACATACACTTTAGTAATCTGAAAGCAATGTAATTAAAAATCAAAAAAAGAAAAAAAAAAAAAAAGTCTAAGCTTCTGCACTCGTTCCTATACAACCTGACTGATACAATCTTAAATACTACTGACTGATATAATCTTAAATGCCAACACTTATATGACTTCAACGCTTCCTGTGTCTATCATTTCCATGGAAACCATGAAAAGATATAATGTAAAAACAGGATCATGGGCAACAAAGGCAGGAAAAAACTGGACCATAGAAAAGAAAGAAAAATTAACTGGAGTCAAAAGAGGACAACAGGAGAAAACAAATCACTGGCATTGAATTTGTAGACAGTAGGGAGTACAACAAACCGAAAAAGCCCCAAGCATTCAGACAGAGGGCAGACGATTACTTGCACAGAGACACGGGAACAGCCATCTGGGCAGAAAGATGGTGTACAAGTGGAGAAAACACAAGCCCCTGAAAGGCAGTGACAGTAAACACAAGCCCCTGAAAGACAGTGACAGTAAACACAAACCCCTGAAAGGCAGTGACAGAAAACACAAGCCCCTGAAAGAAAGGCAGTGACAGAAAACACAAGCCCCTGAAAGGCAGTGACAGTAACAAGCCCCTGAAAGGCAGTGACAGTAAAGTAACACAAACCCTGAAAGGCAGTGACAGAAAACACAAGCCCCTGAAAGGCAGTGACAGAAAACACAAGCCCCTGAAAGGCAGTGACAGTAACAAGCCCCTGAAAGGCAGTGACAGAAAACACAAGCCCCTGAAAGGCAGTGACAGTAACAAGCCCCTGAAAGGCAGTGACAGAAAACACAAGCCCCTGAAAGGCAGTGACAAAAAACACAAGCCCCTGAAAGGCAGGCAGTGACAGTAAACACAAGCCCCTGAAAGGCAGTGACAGTAAACACAAGCCCTGAAAGGCAGTGACAGTAAACACAAGCCCCTGAAAGGCAGTGACAGTAAAGGGGAAATGACTTGGACAAGAATTTCAGCATCCCTCACACCAAGGGCCCCACCATATTCAGGTCTATGGCAATGTCATGTTGATGAGAGATTTCCTGTAGGGGATGACAGCTCTTTGGGGTCAGCAGGGCTACAAGCAACATTACCTCTCTACAAGTACCACCACCACCACAAGTACCACCACCACCACTTCTAGAGAAACAGTTGACAGGAACAGTTGTCAGCTGCAAGCAACATTACCTCTCTCCAAGTACCACCACTTCCAGAGAAAACAGTTGACAGAAACAGGTGTCTGACCCATGCTGGATCATACACTATGGGAACGGACAGTAAACTTGTTAACAGAAAATGTGCTGACTGCATCACTTTAAACTTGAGCATCTTTTCATGACACAATGATTTCAAAATACAGAACCCGAGTTACTAACCTGCAACACTGAACTGAACATTTTCTATCACACCACCATGAACAGTAAACATGTAAAGTAGGGGTATGGGGTGGGGGAACGGAAGTTACACTTCAGTCTGAGGCAAGAGCACTCCACAAAACCAAATAATTCCACTTATGTGCAAACCCACCCACAGTGAAACCCCTTATTCATCATCCTTGAAGTTCTGGAGTAAATATATCTGTGAAGAATCAAAGATGAAAAATCGGTCGATCATCCTGTCTGAAGTTATGGAGAACCTTTCACAAGACTGGGATAAACCCCTAGCAAAAAGCACTGGGAAAATTTGAGCATGCCAAACTATGCTCCCGCTCAACTTTCCTTGGCTCACTTTATCACCAGGAATGTTCAACTCTCTGCACTCAATCAAGTTTCAGTAGGTACACTTTCTTGCTGAACTGAATGAAAAAAAAAAAAACGACTATGGAAAAAAAAAAAACAACACAACAATGCCTATCTTTCAACCCTTGAGTATCTATGCATGCATTCTGTACTCTCTTGCATTGCATATACTGATGTGACAAAAAAAAACCCAGCATCATTACAAAATAGAAATCTGCATTTGAGGGAGACCGAGCAGACCGCACAGCCTCATGCATGATATGTTCTATTTGAAGATCGGGATAAAATGAAATCAACACTGTGAATGGCTGGGGATTCATTGAAGGTATTACATGTTTGTAATATCTTGCCAAATATTCCAGTCAACACTCCAATATTCCACCAAATGCTGCCAAGATTCCAGCAAACACTGCCAATATTCCAGCAAACTGCTAATACTCCAGCAAACGCTGCTAATCTTCCAGCAAACACTGGCAACATTCCAGCAAACCCTGCCAATATTCCAGCAAACTACTACTATTCCAGCAAACACTGCCAATATTCCAGCAAACACTGCCAATATTCCAGCAAACGCCGCCAAGTATTCCAGCAAACCCTGCCAATATTCCAGCAGACTGCTACTATTCCAGCAAACACTGCCAATATTCCAGCAAACACTGCCAATATTCTAGAACACACTGCCAATATTCCAGGAAACTGCAACTATTCAGCAAACGTACACATGAAGCACGTTTCTCTCTACCAGTTGTGTCACCTGTGTGTACGGAAAAGCATCCCACTGGAAGACAAATGAACTCTTCCTGCTGAACACAAAAGGGCCTCAAAGAGACGAAAGCTGTCTTAAGTTGTTGGGCCAGAAAAACTCAGGCTTACCTATCATATGTACATCACTCCCGAACACCACTGTTGAAAACAATACAGACACAAAAATCATAGGTGGGGCTAAGCTGGGGAACTAAAGATGCTTTGGAGAAAGCACAGGGAATTGCACTGCATTTCAAAAATTTCAAGACCATTGAACCAATTTACTGTCCTCTCTTCTCCCTCTTCCCCCCCCCCCCCCCCCCCCCCCCCCCAAAAATCGGTCCACTTCCATTTTTCTGTACTCTTGCTACTTCCATATTTGTTGCAAGTAAACTTCTACAATGATAAAAATTAAAAATAAAATTACCAAAGGTCATTGGCATTTCTACAAAATACCACCAAGCACAATAAGAAACCAATTTCTTTCCCCTGCTGAACCAAAGAGAGTAAACTCTATAATATTACATGATGGCGACCAGGGAAGGATAACATTTGAAAACATATCACAGAAAAAAAACTGCAATGTATCAAAACAACTGTGAACTGATTGGTCCGAAAACAAACGTTCCAAAGGTAAACACTTGACGTGTGAAAATCTGGATGGGTATAACCCCCCCCCAAATTTTCTTTTCTTCCTGATGGTACAAACCTCCTCCACCCACACCCAGCATGAATCATCAGTAGGACCTCAAAAATTCTGTAAACCAAACTGTACATCTCTAAATCATAGGGAAAAAAACACCCATAAACCTCATCTACTGCATGATTTTAAAACAAATACTGCATCAAGTTTCTCACACACAGTCAGTTTCCTGTATTCCACCGTCACCAATGATTTTACACACTATCAGATGTTCACGCAGTACACACACTATCAATCACACTTGTGTATTAAAAAGGAACTGTCCTTCACTATTTTCTGACCATTCATTCCTTTGGTTGCATACACTGCAGATAAAGGGGAGGTTACTGTGTATCAATCTGGTTGTGGTGCTGTGTACCGTTGGCGATGTCTTACTTTTGCCTTGAACTGTGTTGAAGAGGGTCGAATCTCTGACATGGAGTTCTGAATGATGGAATCGGAGAACGCATCAGTGCTGGAACACAACAAAGAAAGGAAATCACTGGGCAGAAGTGCCAAGCCCATTCATCATTCACCAGAAAATGTGGGGGGAAAATTGTCAGTACAAATTACCATTCATCAGAACAACTCATGGTATGAAGCATGGCAACACACAGCATGGAATCCACCCTGAGATACTTTAAGCTTAGCTCACAGGCAGTGTGCACCTGGCACATGTTGCACTGATTTTCCATAGCGGCATGCATATATACTGTTGACAATGAACTGGCAAAAAACTTCTCTTCGTTTATTTCTTGAAAGAATATGTGAAAGTTTCTGTATGAGCAAGTTTCCTTTTGAGCCATTGCCCTTGGCCAGTAACTGCTATGAATACGCATATATTTGAAGGAAGAAAAAATCAACAGCCAACTTCTGGGCATCACTCTTTCTCATTGCATTTGTTAAAGTTTATATGACTTTACTGTTGTTTACAATATTGGTTCTCAACTCTGAAAGAACTTTTTAAAGATGTATGAATATAAACACACATTCATACACATATCACCACTATCATCAATCAATGCAAAAACTCCAACTTGACCTCCAAATTTTGCTCCTGCCTACATCCCTACTCCACCCCTGAAGTCTCTTTTTCTCCCTCTTAGACACCCACTCCACCCCCCTCCTCCTCCAGCATGCCAAACCTCCTCAAGACAAAAAAAAGGAACAAGATCTGACTGTAGGGGGAAGAAGAGGAAGGTGCAATGGAACATGGCAAAAAGCAACATGCTGTGCTCTGGGACATCAAAAAAAACATATTTACTGCTTTCAAATAGATTTTCAGCAAGTTTCCATTCAGATCTTATATTACTGGTGGACAAAAAATCAGGGACTGGGCTGGTGTTTCGCAGATTTCCAGGAGTAAAAAAGGAGTAAATCAGTGAAATAAGAAAACAAACAAACAAAAAAAAACCCGCCTCAATTGGGAAAAAAAGAAGAAATCAACTGGAAAAAGAGGACGTCACCTTAAAAAAGGACAACTGACATGCTACTTGCCAGCCTCCCATCCTCAACCAACCACACACAGGCCTCTTAACACACACACACACACACACACACACACACACACAGGGCCTAACAACAACAACACACACACACACACAGGCACAAACACACACACACACACACACACACACACACACACACACAGGCTTATGACAACACATGCAAAAAACCCAGGGAGACACATGGCTAAAAAAACAGTGTACTCACTAGAAGTAAGCAAAGAAGATGAAGTAGTAGATGATGACTGCGAAGATGATCACCACCACCATGATGATGTACAGACCCATGGAGCCCTCGGTGATTTTCTGGGTCACCCACCAGCACAATGCCAACAGAAATAAACAGTCTGTTATGCACCCTGGAAATTGATTAAAAAAAAAAAAAAAAAAAAAAAAAGAGAAAGAAATTACGGTTTTCCCTTTATGTGCACTTTGAACCCTCTTTGAAAACTCGCCTTTCCAGGGAGCTTGCTTCTCAATGGTCAGTTTTCTGTGGACAGTGATTTGTGCTCTTGGAAAAAAAAAAAAATGCCTGTCACTTCAGTGGAAGCAGCCTATGAGAGAGAGAGAGAGAGAGAGAGAGAGACAGAGAGAGACAGACAGAGAGAGAGAGAGTCAACAAAAGGAAAGATTACCTGGGAGAAGAAGAGGATGAAGTGTAGACCTAGCACAGAGAAAGAGTGAGAGTTGAACTCTCAACCGTTTGTAGCCTCAGATATTATTGATTCTAGAGCGAGTATGGAATGTGGAAACATATTCAGTAATGTTCAATACAAGCTTTTATTACAATCTTGAATTTTGATCGTTTATTCTCGTTTTGATCCTAATCAAAATTATTTCCAAATTCGACCCTGTTCACACACTCGATAGGCAAGGTGTGGACAGATTACAAAGAGAGCCTTGCCTTTCCAGGGCAAGCACAATGTAGGTGGGAGATGTTACTGGGATGTAGCCCCTTGCAGTCCTCTAGAAGATTTGAATTGTCTGCTGCTGGGAGACAATTTTGATTTTTGAAGTTTGATGTGATGTTTGTCCACACAGGATGAGTGCAGTATTCTGGTGACTAAAAATTGGAGCCTATGAACCCAGAATACTTTATTTGTATAGGGCTAATTAAACATCTGTGTGGCCTGAGAGAGAAATTTGTAAAATGAGTGAATGGACTTAAGTCTGTGTCATTTAGATATATTTTTGCTAATTACAGTATAAAAGGGATGTCCTGTTGAATAATATATTGGCAAAACAAAAAGAGGAAATATTAAAAACCTCGCGCCAAAAGAAGTGTTGTGCAGATAGAAGAAAAAAAATTTTTTTTTCCACCATGGGAGGTATTCAAAATTATATTCTGGTTGGTTTTATTCAAAGAAAGGACTCAGATGTGCAGTTTCGTGTGGGGCACATGACTCTCTGTATGCATGCGAGTGTGTACATGGGGACTATTGTGTGACACAGTTATCGGTTCTTTCAATTCATTACAACAATCCTATATAAAAAATGACAAGTACTCCAAGGTCCATATAGATAAATACTTGCTCCACAGAACCCTTCTTCAGGTCATGTAGTCATGGAAATTTTCGGGAAGGGGGTGGGGGGGGGGGGGAAAATTGTGTAGTAATACTTGACAATTTTGTCATGAACCACAAGCTGGTTAGGCAATAATCACAGTGAAAAACAGTCCTGTATGGTGACTTTGTGTGAACTTTGGGCTGGACAAAGCGATGGGAAAGTATGGGTGAGACATGGACCCATGTTGACTAAGAACAGGGAAAAAAGTTGCATTCATGATCCCACATAATACATCCTCACCTAATGTCTGTGGGGAATGATTACTAATTCAGAGGGAAAATCACAATACATGCACCTTGGGAAATTTTCATAATGAAAAAAAAAAAAAAAAAAAAACTTCTTCTATATTCACTCATCTCATTCCAAAGTTCTTAACGTTTTTTTTTCTTTTTTTTTTTTTTTTTTATACAAAAAAAAGATCTTGCAACCAAAATGGTTACACTCACTAATGATTTTCTTTTCAGAACACTTTGTCTGTTTATTCAAGTTGAACCAAAGAAAAAAATACGACTTTCCCAAAATATTAAGGAGATGGAAAGCACCCCAACAAAATCTTGCCAAAATGGAGACTGCACCAACACAATCTTGCTGACCTGGAGATGAATTGTTCGAAAATTTTCTGATCCAGATTTGCAGTTATTCGGAAGACTTTGTCCCCTGCATCTTTGGTTCTCCCCTCCATCTATCCTGTGAGCTCCTTCGCATAATACAACTCTCCCCCTCCCCCCTGTCCACCTCTTACCCTGCTTCCTCTCTCTCTCTCTCCCTCACTTTTCTACCCCCACCCCCACCCCATACTCTTACTTTTCAAATGATATCAATCTAATATGATATTTTTTATCTTGATTAGATGTCTTCAATTTTCCAAAATGTGTGAACACCTTCCTTCATACAGACACAAATTCAGTATCCACCACACAACTTTGACTGTTGAAGACAGAATAGTGCACTGAATAAGCAATTCATTAAACACATTTACTCGTATCTAAATGCATTCCTGAATCATTTTTCTGATGCAAATCACACTGACAGACTTTTAACTGACAGACAAAAATTTATGTCAGTGGTCTTCATTCGCTCACTGCTAATAAAACTACAAAACGTGTGTGTGTGTGTGTGTGTGTGTGTGTGTGTGTGTGTGTGTGTGTGCGCGCGCGCGCGCGCGTGCGCATGCGTACGTACATGCATGCATGCATGTGTGTGTGCATGTCAGTGCCTGCGTGCATGCATTCATTTGTGTGTGTGAGAGTGTGTGCATGCGCATGTGTGTGCAAATGCATATATTCATGCCTATGCATCAGAACCTGCATGCGCTTGTTTTATGGGATGTGAAATGTGCTTCAAATGTCAAGGTCAGTCTTACCGGATCAAAGGGCAACTCCCAATACTTGGAGCACGTCAGATACGAGCACAACTCCCTTGTCGTAGCATCTGCAAAAGATTTACGATCACATACATATCAGTGAAACCTGCTGCTGTACATAGGACAACCCTTACAGTACAGTAGTTACCAAATCTCTTATCCTAAGTATGCTGTATAGTAAATTAGCTGAAGAAAAAACAAAAAGACAAGAAAACCCTGCGAACTTCTGTTAAGCAAGCATAACTTTTACAGGGTTCATTCAGATTTCCTGACATCAAATTCAAGGACTTTTAAAGGACTTTTCAAGCACTTTTTGAAAAAAATTCAAGGACTTTTTAAAAAGATGATTTTTAACAAAAATAATCATGAAATACTGACACAAATTAAATTATTCACTGTCAAGGACTGCATATGCAACTAAAGGCTTCGCGTTTGTCTCCACCTGGGTCTGCCTGCAATCATTCTTTGTACTCTTCTTTCTTTTTCCAGCCAATGTAAAAGAAGACACTTCCCCTGCATGCTGGTGTCTCAACTTCATGATGGTGAACCATTCTATCAGGCCAGTACTCTGGTGTTTCTACCTTTAGCAGACAACTTATTGGCGATATCATCAGTCAGCTCCGATTCTGACTTCAATTAAGTCATACTTTTTTTTTTTTTTCAATTGAATATAAGATTTTTTCTTTTCTTTTTAACAGACACAAGATTTTACACAGACTTTATTCAAAATCATTGGCAGTGTCAAACTTTAAGCACTTTTTAAGGTCCTATGAGCAAATGGCTGATTTTCAAGGACTTTCAAGACCTTGAAAAGGAGGCCCCCACAATAAAGAACTTTTAAGGACTGTACAAACCCCGTTTTAGCTGTTAGCATTTGAACCTGACCGGTTGAGTGCAAATTGTTAGCAATAAGACAGCAAAAAAAAAAAAAAAAAAAAAAAAAAAAAACTGAAACAGGAACTTTCTTGTGTGAGCATTCAATTGGGTGTTACTTGTCCAGAATATAAACAGATGAATGTTTATTCATTACCATACACCACAAATTTATTCTCAAACAATCCCTTTACTGATGTTCCACAAAATCTAGAAATAAGCCACAGTTTTTCAGATTAAAAAAAGTCAGTTCATGTATCAATATCAGTCTCACATGCAGGTAGGAATCAATAAATGGAACTCATCACTTCTTTCAAAAGGGAAATCATTTGATGGAAACACCCACAAAGTCCAAAAAGCAGCCACTAAACATAATTACTGTACTTCTTACTACATAAAATGATTCTGGATATTGACTGTGTGGCTCCAAGTACACACATGCAGCGTAAGAAAGTTTAGGTAAGGGTAACTTTGAAATATAATCAAAAGATATTGAACTCCCACAAGAGACATGTGTTTGAAGCGAAATAGCTTTGCGTGGGTCAAGTTCTCTTTTAAGCTGGGTCTCAAACAAAACTGGTTGCAACAACCAGTGCTAAAAACATTCACATCATGGACAACATCACTGGCATCCAAACCTGAAGGCATGTGCACACTGAAACCTGTTTACCCTAGAACTGCCTACTGGTGTACTTTTCAACAAAAAAAAATAGTGCATTTTCTACAAAGTGTGAGTACAGATCCTCCAAATTTTTGTGTGTAAAAGTGAGGGAGGGAAGAATGAGTTTTCTCTTGCTACCACACAGCAGAGCAGTAGTACTGTTACATGAACTGCAGGAAGCAAGTTCTTCCAGCGCCCTATTCTTTAATGCTTGGTTCACTGACATACTTTTGTATAAATTTATGCTCTCTCTCCGTTTTCTTTCAATATGTCTGGGCCTGTAGTTCATGCCCGTTGTTCCTATGTATCTTATTTTGCTGAAGAAGCAGATACAGCCAGTTCCAATTTCATGCAAAAGAGTAAGCATGGGTTTTCGCTCTTTGATCAAAGTACCAAAAGTGGCTCAAGACAACACCATGGTTACATACTGCAAGTGTGATTGCTGCTCACAAACACACTGTGAGTAGGTTTCTTTTTAAGTTCTTTTCTCTTTGTATTCTTGCCCAACAGGTGGACAAAATACACCAAAACTGTGTGGGTAAAATGCCTGATACTGCTCAACACGATATCGTTTTCACCATACAGGTTGGTCTGATCCACCATGGGCTAGATCAAGTTTTCACTGATGAATAGTGAAAAAAAAAGGCCAAAAAGACAATCTGTAAGCAATGCATTCTTTACCACTGATTGGCATATTGATGCTGGAAATGGGACTCCCCCCTCTCCCTGGCACTTAACTTTATGGCAAAACAAAAACCTCCTCCCACAAGTCACTCCATTCACAATGTCTGTCTGCAGTTTCATGTCTTCCACAACTGCTGCAGAAAAAAAAAAAAAAGGAAACTCAAAGAGTTCCTAAACTTATTACATGTTTCTCAACTTGCAGCCCCGATCGTTGAGTAGATGGTTCATGTCTTACTGGAAATCTTGCTAAAATGCTGCATACCCATGCTTCTGGGCCTGTTTAGTCATTCTTGCAAATGAACTAATGAATAACCCTTAGTTTCGTATTTGTGTCCATCACTGTAACTGGGTCAATCAGGGTGACCCTGAAGTGCAACGCAAGTCATGATTACCAGTTGTGGCCATGACATCGTAAGAAAAATATGGAGAATATTACCGAAAATGTGAGAAAGGGTCTCTGCTGAGCATGAGAACATTACCGGAAACTAACAGAATTTACGTCTGCTAAGTAAAATCTACTTTTTCTTTCTTTCTTTCTCCATATGCAGGCTGATACTCCTCCTGGCCTTCTCTCCCGAAAACTTGGTGATGGGATTTTACGTGTGTGCAAGATGTTGTGCATGCGTTCACACACGGAACCTTGGTTTATAGTCTCATTCGCAGGACTGTATAGGGAATGGAGTCAGAACCAATGTTAACTCCGAGGGAAAAATCCCCCTGTACCAAAATTTGAACCCACAACCCCAGGATCATGAGTCCGGCACTCTACCAACTGAGCTATTCCAGCCCCCATAAAATCTGTAATTTTCTGAACTCATAGAAACAGACAAAAGGACAATCAATTGTACATGGAGATAATTCACACAGTCTTTAATTTTTCGCTGCCAGAGAAATATTGCATATATTCTGGCATGCAAACTGTACGAGATACTGCAAAGAAAATGCTACGTTTTTGTAAGAAAATTGAATGAAGATTCTGAATCTGGGCTTGTTATTTTCATAATTATTTTGGTACCAGAAATCATTGAAACACTGAAATAGCATTTTCAAACTTACAAACTGGACAGTCGAGTTGTATGAAACACAAATTATTTGATTCTGCAGGCACATGAGAAAAAGAAACAAAAAATCCCCCTGCCTGACTTAAAGGTAAAATCTACATGTCTGTACCTGCACACACAGAGTCAGTAGTTCTTCAGTGTATGATATAGCTCAAAACACAGGTCATAACAACATGTATCTTCTGCTTTCTGTGCTTTCAACCCACAGTTTCCTGTAAAACCAGATAATTGGGGCAGCTTCCTATGAATTCCCTGTGAAAGTACCAGTGAATGGGGCAGCTTCCCTGGAGACAGAGAATTCCCTGTGAAGGTACCAGATAATTGGGGCAGCTGCCTATTTGGAGACAGTGAATTCCCTGTGAAGGTACCCCATGAAGGGGCAGCATCCTATTTGGAAACAGTGAATTCCCCATGAAGGCTTTCTCTCACTTCCTCGGCCACACCCCTTCCACGCACTCCAACTGAACTCTTGAATTCTTGCCTGTGCCCCTCCTCTACCTCTCCCTCCCTTCCTCTCCATCTGCACAACATGTACTGGCTGGGCCTCTCACTATCAGTATCACTCTCACCGAGTACAAAGTCCGAAGTGGTGACAGAATCAATGCACTCAACTGAATCTGCAGGCTGACTGTCATCTGCTACAACAGGCTGAACAACTTGCTTCAACAAGTGTTGAATGTGACTGTCCGGCTCATAATGGT
Source organism: Conus betulinus (assembly GCA_016801955.1). Classification (NCBI taxonomy): domain Eukaryota; kingdom Metazoa; phylum Mollusca; class Gastropoda; order Neogastropoda; family Conidae; genus Conus; species Conus betulinus. Next base: position 74,994 of record JADBJO010005302.1, on the reverse strand, counting down.
CGTCGTCACCTTCATGTTCCACAAAATCAATGGTCTAAAGATAATCATCATCACCATCATCCATAATCATTTGCACAGCTTGCAAAGTTATGCAAGTTCGAAGACTGAGATCAGAACCATGGGCACTGATCATTGAATATTGTACCGCCATTTTTTGCAAATGAGGCAAACCCCTTTTCCATGTAGTCAAGTTACCAAATCATGGTCAAGAATAAAGGTGTCTTATAACTGACATATACTTACTTACATGGTACTTTTTCACAGCAGGCATATCAAGCTTACTATTACACACCTCTTTATGAATCAGACTCCTATGAATGAAAAATCAGGAAATCATGTGTGCCATCAGCAGATGGCATAATGGTACTGGGGAAGCACTTTCAGTGCATCGTCGCCTGATGGCTTATAGCCACTGACCATGTTAAACCAATGCTGTGCTGTCAGTTTTAGACTTCATAGAAGACACAAAACAGTGATTTTTCTGATCTTTTCATTTGTTTTGTTTTGTTCAGGACTTCAAGTTTGTCCCCTTGTCATTTACATGACCTTCTTAACAGAGCACTCCGATAGAAAATATTTGTTTCATAACAGGTAGAAAATGTCTATTTCATAATTACTAATGCTTGCTGTAATCATGATGCCCTAACACACAAATGGCGGCAAAAATTGGGCATTTAATATTTTTTCAAACCATTCCTTTCAGAAACATAACAATGGACCCAGTCATTAATGTTTCATTTTAAAGTATTTCCAGCCCTCTTACTACATAAAAAAAGAAACCAAAAAAGGGCTCAGGATCCTACACAGTCTCACATGCCCCACAAGTTATTCCAACACACCGGTCCAAACCAACCGAAGTGTCTGCCTTTTCTGAGAACAAGCGTTCAGCAAAGGATACAGCATGACGACACCCATATGCAAGTCAGCAGAATAACTCGTTTGATCAACAGCAGACAGATACTACATGCTTAAAGCTACACAAAGTGGTATACACAAACACATCACTGACTGTCAACAGATACACAACGTGTGAACTCATTATAAAGTGGAACATCTTTATAAATGGTTAAACAACACACAGATACCTTTAATCCCATTTTACACCTGCAAATCTGACATACATGTAGTAACACTGATTCTTACCAGTCAGACTTCTTGTTTCATTTTCTGTCAGCCCAGATGGCACACACGATTTCACCATCAACTGTCAACAAATCAAAAACACACAAGAGTCAAACTTCTGTCACATCTCCATTTTTTGATATCTGCCTTGAAGTTTTCAGACCTTTTAATCTTCAATATAACCCTATTTCATGTTACACACAAAGATAAAAAACATGTAATTTATTCTATGTACTTCTTTCACACGATCACCCATGTATGCATTATATATCACAATTGTAAATATTACACACAGACACAATCATTAGCACTATGGACACGGACACAAGTTGAGACACACAGAGGTGTGGAATAGTATCTCTTTCCCACACACACACACACAAACACACACACACACAATTCCCCACTGTTTGTATTAATGAGATCTAGTTGCAAAGTGAGATGACTGCAGGTGGAAATCTAGACAAATCTTAAATAAATGTTAGCGTACTGAAAAAAAAAAAAAAAAAAAAAAAACCGTGGACAAACGAATCACAAGACAAACATGACGCATTTCAAAAATGAACGAGCAATCATTTATCTTCAATCAAATTCAGCCAAAGTTAGGCGTTGATTAAAAAAAAAAATTCAGCGCCTATCTTGCACTGAAGTGATTGAGATAAGTGATTGCTCAATCATTTTTGTTCTATTAATTGTTTTGTATCTTGCCTGAAGAAGACCTAAGAGGTCGAAACGTGTTGTGCTTTGTCTTGTGATTAATTTGTCCACAGTTTTTTTTCAGCAGTTCGCAAACATTTATTTAAGATGTATTATGAATGTATGTTATATACAGCACTGTGTTCATGGAACATTAACATCATCCTCAGGACTGTGTTCACGGAATATTTACATCATCCTCAGCACTGTGTTCATGGAACATTTACATCATCCTCAGCACTGTGTTCACGGAACATTTACATCATCCTCAGCGCTGTGTTCATGGAACATTCTCACATCATCCTCAGCACTGTGTTCATGGAACATTTACATCATCCTCAGCGCTGTGTTCACGGAACATTTACATCATCCTCAGCACTGTGTTCACGGAACATTTACATCATCCTCAGCACTGTGTTCACGGAACATTTACATCATCCTCAGCACTGTGTTCACGGAACATTAACATCATCCTCAGGACTGTGTTCACGGAACATTTTACATGATCCTCAGGACTGTGTCACGGAACATTTACATGATCCTCAGGACTGTGTTCACGGAACATTAACATGATCCTCAGGACTGTGTTTCACGAAACATTAACATGATCCTCAGGACTGTGTTCTTGGGACATTAGCATGATCCTCAGGACTGTGTTCACGGAACATTAACATGATCCTCAGGACTGTGTTCTTGGGACATTAGCATGATCTCAGCACTGTGTTCACGGAACATTAACATGATCCTCAGGACTGTGTTCTTGGAACATTAACATGATCCTCAGCACTGTGTTCACGGAACATTAACATGATCCTCAGGACTGTGTTCTTGGAACATTAACATGATCCTCAGCACTGTGTTCACGGAACATTAACATGATCCTCAGCACTGTGTTCTTGGAACATTAACATGATCCTCAGCACTGTGTTCACGGAACATTAACATGATCCTCAGCACTGTGTTCTTGGAACATTAACATGATCCTCAGCACTGTGTGTTCATGGAACATTAACATGATCCTCAGCACTGTGTTCATGGAACATAAACATGATCCTCAGCACTGTGTTCATGGAACATTAACATGATCCTCAGCACTGTGTTCATGGAACATTACATGATCCTCAGCACTGTGTTCATGGAACATTAACATGATCCTCAGCACTGTGTTCATGGAACATTAACATGATCCTCAGCACTGTGTTCATGGAACATTAACATGATCCTCAGGACTGTGTTCTTGGAACATTAACATGATCCTCAGGACTGTGTTCATGGAACATTAACATGATTCTCAGGACTGTGTTCTGGGACATTAGCATGATCCTTAGGACTGTGTTCACGGAACATTAACATGATCCTCAGGACTGCGTTCATGGAACAAAAAGCTAACATGATCCTCAGTACGGAGTTCATGGAACATTAACATGATCCTTAGGACTGTGTTCATGGAACATTAACATGATCCTCAGTACTGTGTTCATGGAACATTAACATATTCCTCAGTACTGTGTTCATGAAACATTAAAATGATCATTAGGACTGTGTTCATGGAACATTAACATGATCCTCAGTACTGAGTTCATGGAACATTAACATATTCCTCAGTACTGTGTTCATGAAACATTAAAATGATCATTAGGACTGTGTTTATGGAACATTAATATGATCGTTAGGACTGTGCTCATGGAACATTAACATGATCCTCAGTACTGTGTTCTTGCAACATTAACATGATCCTCAGTACTGTGTTCATGGATTATTTACACGATCCTCAGGACTGTGTTCATGGAAAATTAACATGATCCTCAGTACTGTGTTCATGGAACATTAACATGATCCCCAGTACTATGTTCTTGGAACATTAACATGATCATTAGGACTGTGTTCATGAAACATTAAAATGATCCCCAGTACTGTGTTCATGGAACATTGACATGATCATTAGGACTGTGTTCATGAAACATTAACATGATCGTTAGGACTGTGTTCATGGAACATTAACATGATCCTCAGTACTGTGTTCATGGAACATTTACATAATCCTCAGTACTGTGTTCATGGAACATTAACATGATCTTCAATACTGTTCATGGAACATTAACATGATCCTCAGTACTGTGTTCATGGAACATTTACATAATCCTCAGTACTGTGTTAAATGGAATATTAACATGATCCTCATATTAATGAATGGACAGTACTCAAAGGTAATACAATCCTAAGAGTTCTCACAGTACATTAACACAGTCCAATGGACTGTCCTCACTGCACATTAACGCAGTCCGACGGACTGTCCTCACTGCACATTAACGCAGTCCGACGGACTGTCCTCACTGCACATTAACGCAGTCCGACGGACTGTCCTCACTGCACATTAACGCAGTCCGACGGACTGTCCTCACTGCACATTAACACAGTCCGACGGACTGTCCTCACTGCACATTAACACAGTCCGACGGACTGTCCTCACTGCACATTAACACAGTCCGACAGACTGTCCTCACTGCACATTAACAAAGTCCGACGGACTGTCCTCACTGCATGTTAACAAAGTCCGACAGACTGTCCTCACTGCACATTAACAAAGTCCGACGGACTGTCCTCACTGCACATTAACACAGTCCTGAAGACTGTCCTCACTGCACATTAACACAGTCCTGAAGACTGTCCTCACTGCACATTAACACAGTCCTGAAGACTGTACTCACAGAACATTTATGATGCAAAATCCTCATGTCATCCTCCAGACACAGCGCCACATCCCAAAAGTCTGGGACAATCTTCCGACCAATCACATCGCAGCGAAACAGCTCGCACATGTCTGCCAGGCACACCGAGTTCTCCATCTGAATGGGAGGATTTTAAACATTTCTTTTCTTTGGGACACATCATCCATGTCCTTGTAGATTTTTTGCCATGCACGTATGTGTACGTGCATGTGCATGTAAGAGTGTGTGTGTATGTCCAAGAGTGTGTGTGCGAGTGCATGTGTGTGTTCTTGCACACATGTTGCTTTTCGTAAACGTACACGTGCATGCTTGATATTTTGAGCGTATGTGGAGGCCTATTTGAGTATGATTATGATTATGCAATTTTTGTTTAATATTGAATGAAAGAAAATGAAGATATACAAACTATGCAAACAGCAAACAAACCTCACACACCATCCTAGAACAATCAGCTACACAAAAAGCATGGATGATATTGCATATTCATATTTGTGAGAAGTCTCAATAGCTTAAATCTGAATACAAACATAATGAAAATCAGCTACATATGTAAAGATAGCAAAGTGCATCGTAACTCCTGTTACAAAATTTTGCCCACATGTCCTTGCATCAGAGACTGATGAAAACTTGGTAACATCATCCTCACTTGCACTTACACTGAAGGACCATCTACATCTAGGCTACTCTTAACAGCACTCACTCTGTGGTGACTTGCAAGCCATGAGCACAAAATAAATCTGTAGCTGATTATTTATACAATTTATGCTATGTAAGAAAAATACATCTGTCAGATTCTCTGATAACCTGAAATTAGTATACTGTCACGTACAAACTCGTATTTCTTCAATCTACTTCCCTGTATGGACCCTTTTCTACCATGAACTACTTTTTATTTTTCAAGGCCATTATGGACAGATTTGGATTCTGATTTACAGTCTGCGTATGTGACATAAGCCCTTTAACTATAAATCCATTCATGTCCACCTTCACCGGTTCACAACTGATCTGCCCACCAAGGGTGATTCTCTAGTTTCCCCATATGCTACTTAAAAAAGGCATGAACTTTATTAAGCCGTGTTTCAAAGTCATCTGCTCCTGAACTTTCAAATACCATCTGCAAATTGCTTGGAAAATCTTTTTTTTTAATTCACCTTTTATCAAGAAAATTTTCTCAACTCACCTTTTATCAAGTGCGATATATGAGAATGGTTCACTTAACATAACCAAGGACAATTTAGCAGCCTTGTTCCCCTGAACGGAGAATACTGCTGAATAAAGTTGTACAAACTGTATGGGCATGTCCAAAATCGCTTCAATCTCAAGTTAGTTTCAGTCTAAAGTGTGTAAGAAGTCCAAAAAACAGGGAAACGGTGTCAATGTATGGATCAATTTTCATGGGCTTTGCTCAAAAAACAAGTCACCCTAATGGGCTGGTATAGCTCAGATGGTAGAGCGTTGGACTTGTGATCCTGCATGTGTGGGTCCAAAGCTCTACCAGTCTGTTTCGGTAGAGAGAAATTTATTCCCCTTGAACATAACAATGGTTCCAACTCTCTTTCCCGAAACAAACCCTGGTTCGTGTGTGTGACACATGCCTTATAACAACTTGCACACATGTAAAATCACATCATCTACTTTCATAACAGAATGCCGCTTTGGCCATTCATATAAATGACACATATACACATAGCTTGCATATGCACTCTATGAGGGTGAAAATGAAAGAATGTCCAAAGGACTGATTTAAGACTCAATGAAAAGGGGAATGACTGAATGTGGTGCCAGCATGCAGCTCTGCAGTTGCCTCTGCCTGGGAAGGCAGCTTGTTGTGTTAACAAAAGCATGGATTATAAATACTTAGAGAGCTTAATTTCTAACAAAAGACAGGTACTAAATAATTACTCAAATAGTCATACTACCAAAAAATCAGTATCATAGGGCAAACACATGTACATCAAAGACAGTGCTGAATGATTACTCAAGTAATCATACAACCAAAAGCAAAAAATCAGCAACTTGGTACAAACACATATATATAAATTTTCATGGAAAATCTGGTGTACTTAGGGACTTGCAGGTTTTCTATATTTACCATATTCTGAAATAAACACCCCACTTTCATAGTTTGTCCAGAATAGAACTGTATGTAGCTACATGTCTATTTGAGAGACAAACAAACAAATAAAAAAGCATGGTACTCGAAAAGATTTACTGACAAAGGTCTGCGATCACACAGTATATTAAATCTTTTGTTAGAGTAATGACCAAACGATGAAGAACTAGTCCAAAGATTCTGTTACCAAGTGACAGCAAGTTACAAACTCACTTCCAGCTGTTCCGAATGTCTGTTGTGGAAATGCAGATCAAGGAAGTACTCTGTCGTGAAGGCTTTGCCGCAGAAATGACAATACCAGTTCACCCCATCCTCTACAGATTTATGAGCCTCCTGTGTACGATAGCGATCACGCTGTGGTGAAAACAGGCACTCATCTGACAGCTCTGTGCTCAATGCGGAAAAGGCTGGCATCAGTTTCTGCAAACATGCAAAGCACAAGCTGAACAACAAAACACCGATTTTATTTCTTTGTACATTTGGGGCATACAGGCAGATAAATAAATTAAGCTGAAATAATCTCCAGTTAACATAAAAATTTACAGTGGAATTCATGAGCAGTGCAATGAATACTCTCATGCAGTTTGTACTGATTCTGAAACTTCACATCATGAGAAACTTGACTATCTAACCCCTGAAAACAAACCAAACCAAACCAAACCAAACCCCATTTAAAAAAAAAAAAACAAACCTATAACAATGTGAGTATAATGAAAGTGAAATACTGTTCCAAAACACTTACCTCCAGCACAACTTTCCGAACCAGCCTGGAATTACTTCTGTCACATGCTCTGGAGCAATAAACCCCCAGGCACCATCAGCATGCACTGAAAAATATTGATATTATCATACAATCATGACAAGGCCTATAGTATCATTCTACATCCATAGTGCCTTACAGTATCAACTGAATTCACATTCATGCATCATCTCAATGCAGAAAACAGGCACACTGGCTTACACCCTCCCATATCTCCTGACATCTTCCTCACCTTTTTTCACCCACCCCCTCCCCACACTCACACATATGTACAGACATACCAACATTTACACCCCACTCTACTGTTTCTTGTCTATATAGTTTATATGGGGGAGTTTCTCTTACTAAGACACTCCCCATTTTAGAACAATTTGCCAAAGGAACAAGTTGCTAGTTGTTCTTCACTGGACTTCTACTAGTAGTTCTCAGCTAGCTTGGGATGGTACACAGGTCCCACTCCTTACACTGTTACAGCAAACAGATCAAAAGAAACCAGAACTGTGCCAAGTTTTAAACTTTTTAAATGTACTTTTTCTCAACATTCTGGCTTCCCACCATTAAACTTTCTAGCCGCTCAGGACTTGAGACACTGGACTATGACATTCTTGAAACAGAACCCAGACTATATGCCAGAAGGGCTTGAAATACTAAATTCCTTCCTCGCTTGAACCTTGAACACACTGCTGATCGCAGAGATCCACTCTTTGACCTCATCGTAACACCTAGAGCAGAGATCCATCTCCTTCTTTCTATGAACATCCACCATCATCCTTTTGATGGTTCTGATGTGTGTAAAACTGGGGGGTTCCACAATCTGGGTTGCTGGTATGCAAAACTGGCAGTAGGTTGGGGGAAGGGGGGGGGGGGGGGGGACACTTGTGGGGTGAGATGGTGGTGGTAGGGGGGGGGGGGGGGGAAGGGGGAAGGGGGTGGTGGCTGATCAGATTCGGGACTTGAAGCACTCTACTGAGGCTGAGGAGATAACCTCCATAGGCAGACTGTTCCAGTCACCGACAGTCCTCGGGAAGAAGAATACTTCCTGTAGTTTGTTTTACAGGCAGGAAGGAGATACGTCTCCCCTTATGAACTGGCTTGTGGACCTTGCTGGGATGTTAGGTGTGGGCCTGAAAGTGTCATTGATGCTGACCTATTCTCGGTGATATATTGTAGAAAGTGGTCAGCCTTGCTGCTCTTCTTCTGTCTGCTAAAGTGGACCACTGCAGGTGTGTCAGCATGGAGTTGACACTTGAGGTGTGACATTCGCAGTTCACAACCCATCGAGTTGCACGATGTTAGACTTCTTCTAGGTTCTTAATGTTTTTGGCAGGATAGGGGTCCCAGACAGGTGCAGTGTATTCAAGAGTGGGGCAACTAGGGCTTTGAAGGCAGTTTCCTTGATTGATGGAACCCACTCTCAGGTTTTACCTGAGAAAGCCTAGGGTCTTGTTTGCCCTGTTGGTTATGTTGGAAATATGGGTGTCCCAACTGAGGTCTTGGGAGATGGTGACCCCCAGGTATACTTTATCTCTTCAACTCTTTTGAGGTTTTAGCCATGAAGATGGTACATGCCAGTTAGTGTGTTTCTCTTCCTGGAGACATGGGAGGGCCTGACACACTGTCTGGGTGGAGGACATTTTCCGTTTTGTTTCCCAGTCTGCCATGTGGTCCAGGTCCTCTTGTAGCTTCCTTTTGGTCTTGGGAAGAAGTTACAGTTCTGTGGCAGAAAGTGTCCTGCAAAAAGCCATGTTGTTGAGGAGAGCTGTTCTGGGGAGGTCGTTGATGTAGAAGAGAAAGAGGGCTGGGCCCAGGACTGATCCCTGGGGGGCCCCTGACTCTACTGGGATGGACTTTGAAGCAGCTCCATCAACAACCACCACCTGCTGCTGCCCAGGGCTGTTCTCCTGCTGTGTCCTACTTCAACAGCCATTAGAATCTCCTGCACACACCCCCCCCCCCCCCCCCCCCCTTTTTTTTTTTTTTTTTTGTTTGTTTGTTTGCACATTAATCATTGATAGTGCAGACCCCCTCCCCCAATTGATGGAGGCTACTTAAAGAAAGATGTCTGACGAAAAAAAAGAGGGACGGATGGGTGGGAATACCAGCCAGTCCAAACTATCAGGGTGAGGGGGAACAGTCTTGACTGGGGGGACAAATATACAAGGGCCAGTCAAAGGAGTTTTACCATGGGCAGTACTGACAAGTCTGCATTGCCCTCTTTCCCCTTTGCTTCGTTACTGAAAAAATAATGTGAAATGAATCTAGAATCATTTTCAAAACGTCATTGTGAAATAATACTAAGGCGATTTAAATGTTTCCTGAGCTTGAAAGGAAAAAAGTATCTCTGCACTGCCTCTTCCCCTCATCTTTCTTCGTACTGTTTGGACTTGAATGCAGGCTGGACTGGGACATTTTTGAGGCAAGGCTGGATGGGATACCTATCACTGCTGGGTAAGACTTGTCAGAATCTTCATCCGAGTAACTTGGGTAGCCGGCAAGTGCCAGTCTCACGCAAATGTTTTATGTTTGAATTGTTTAAAACCAAGGGAAAAAAAAAAAAAAACATTGTAAACCATTTCACATTCAGAATATAACTATATTGCCCATACTCACAAAACAAATAATCTTTTCAGGAGCCATGACCATCGCCTTCGGTGTGTTCTGAACACAGCTCACAGGCCATGCATTACTTTCTGAATTCGTCTGCCGCGAGAACGGAAAGCGTAATTAAATGTTTACGACGTTTAGAATAGTGAAACCAAATCCTGTTTGAATAATTGATTGCGAACTTAAGTTTGAAAAAATACTACCTGATTAATAATTCATGAACAATTAATCTTAATAATGCAAAATAAACCCATTCGGCCGGGAAATTAGGATTACGACAAACAAAAAGGATATGGGACGTAAACCATGCGCTTGGAGGTTCCATTCGTGTGGGAGGCAAAGCACAGTTATGCCCCTTCAATGAAACCTCGGTTATGATCCCTGCATTGACCACAGGGCACAGCTGTACTAAAACGCTCTTTGCTTTCAGATGGAGAACAGACATTGAAGCAGACTTATTCATTTTTTTTAATGCATAAAACACCCCCAACACAGTCAATACCAACTCAATACAGACTTTGGTGTGGAAACCAACAACTTGCTTGGAAAGGTCTCCACCAAAGAGGACAGTAAGTTGCACCATACAAATTCAAGAACCCAGTGCTTGGTCAGGTGACACCTTGTCCTTAAAAGACTCTAGCTAATTAAGACTCACCATTTCCATCACTAACACACAATTCCAAAGACCATCAAAATGATGTTATCTGTGAATAGGTGCCCTTCACCAACTCTCCTGGATCGTGATCTCATTACGATATATCAGCTTCAGGGGGTGCACCTTTAACCTGTATGGACACTAATTAAAAGCAAAAACAAAACAAAACAAAGCAAAAAACAAGTAAAACAAAACAAAAATAGTGAAAAAAAAAAAGAAAGAAAAAAAAAAAAAAAATTGTAGAGCCTACCAGAATCTTATGTAAGCCACTTGTAGGTTAACTGAAGAAAACAACAATTACCATTTACATATGAATATGTAAAAATTCTCACTTTTTTTTCAGTTTGTAATTATTCATTTTCTTGGTTTTTTGGTTAATGTGGCAGTAAGATGTGATCATAACAAAAACATTTAATGCCTTATATAAACATAATTATGACTGAAAACGGACAACTGTAATTATGGCTCAGGAAAATAATGAAGACTCATGAAAGCAGGCAATTGTGAAGACATCTACGGCTCACGAAAACTTATGATGGTGACTGATGAAATCAGCAATATGACTCCTGAAAAAGTAAAAATTGATGAAAGAAAGATCTGACTGATGAAAATAGTAAGTATGACTCATGAAAACAATTGTGACTCACAAAAGCAAAAAAAATATGACTCATGTTACCAGTAATTGTGATCATAAAAGAAATATTATGACTCATGGAAATGAATTCTAATGACTCATGAAAATAAGTGATTATAATTTATGAAAACAGATTATTGTCGTTCATGAAACCAGAAAGTTATGACTCATGGAAGCATCATCATAACTGATGAAAGCTGGTAATAACTCACACAAAAAAATTTTCTCATCAAAACAGCTCATCATGTCGGATGAAGACAGATAAAGAGGACTCATGAAATCAGGTCACAATATGAAACCAGATAAAACTATGACTTACCACAATGATAATCCAGACTTGCTCAAATGATGGCTATCACTCCTGAAGAGAGTAACTTACAAAAACAGATTATCATGACTCATTAAATCAGATCATGACTTATGAAAACACATTATTAATGAAAGGAATAATAACGACTGATGAATACACTTAATTATGACCCATGAAAACAATCATTACTAGTGAAAGCAGGCAGTGACGTCATTATTAAAACAGGTCACCATGCCGATGAAAAGAGATACAAACCACTCACGAAAAAAAAAAAATCATCACTATCACTCATGACAACACATAATTTTGATGCATGAAAACATGTTACAATGATCATGCAAATGGGTAATTAAGACTCACGAAAAGGTAACTATGATTCATGAAAGCAGAAAATATGACTGATGAAAACAATTACGACCAATGAGAACTGATAATTATGACTGATGAAAATGGACGATTATGACTCTTGAAAACAGCTACCTGTAAGTCATGAAAACATATACTTACAGTGATAAAAACAGATAATTATGACTGATTAAAACTGATGACTCATGAAAACAGATAATCATGACCAAATAATGACTCATAAAAATGGAAAATAATGATTGCTGAAAACAGGTAATTATGACTTGTGTGCATGCAGGCAGGATATCATTGCATGGATTGTAGGCCTTTGAAGACTGCTTTGCAGAGGCTGGAAAAACCTGCAATATTTGGATATATTCACTGCTGAAAGCTTCTAGGACTGGCAATAGCAGCCGTATATAGCTCTGTGTGTTCACTGCTGAAAGCTCCGAGAGCTTGAAATGCTGGCCATGAATAGCTGTTTTCACTCACTGCTCAAGGCTTAGCGAAGCTAGAAATAATAGCCACCATTAGCTGGAGTCAGCTGTTCTTATTGCTCTTGGCACATTGAAGCTGGATATGCCTGCCAAAAATCAGCAGGTTTTACTTTTCAGGACTTAACAAGGATCAGAAGGTGGTTGTCTTTCTTTGGGCTCTCTCTCATGTCTTTAACAGGAACAAAAGCAGTGAATGCAGTTTTCTAAAACATGAAAATTACGGTTTTCAGATCATAATTACTGTTTTCAAAGCCTTTTCTGAACGCTACAGGCAAACTATATCCCCAGACATGCATTCAAACTATCAGACCTTGCATATTCTTTGTTTCTCCTGGCAGAAATTTTATAACTATATTAAATCATTATCCATTCACCCATCTACTGTTTCAAAGTAATTCAAAGAAAATAAAAGGGTGAAGAAACAAAACAACAAAATGAAGTTTAAACCTTTCTGTATAGTATGGGTGTGAGCACATCCATACTTTATTAGAAGCAAAGCCTTTAACCTTTACCAGATGACGTTTTTGACTACACAGACCCGATCGTGCGGGTCGCCCCGAACCCACACATTTTGTAGAGGCTTTTCCTATTGCTTATCCCTATTCAGATTGCATGGGTCTTGTAGGACCCACACCTGATAAACGGCGGTTCAGCAACTTATTCTTCACCCAATGGTGTGGGTCATGTGGAACCCATTAAAATGTATAGGTTCTGGGGGAAACTGCGATTAATTACGCTGATCACTGATTGTGCCCATACATGAAATTTCTGTGACCAATGGCTATAAAGATCATTGAGAAAATCCTATGATTTTGTGAGCATAGCTCTATCCGTTCATAAGATATGACGTTTTTATTGAGTCACTGGGTCAAGGAAGACCCAGGAAGCAGGGTAAAGGTTAAAGAAGTCAGGGTGTGTTAACGGATTCTCATCAATTTTCCGACCCAAAAAATTGTGGGCGCGTGTGCACACACACATCTTTCAGAATGGAATCATCACAGTGTTTCCTATATCACAATTCATAAGTGCATGCACATCAGAGCTGCTTTTTGCTTGACGATCTCTCATGTAGGTTTTGTGTCACTGTGTGTGTGTGTGTGTGTGTGTGTGTGTGTGTGTGTGTGTGTGAGAGAGAGAGAGAGAGAGAGAGAGAGAGAGAGAGAGAGAGAGAGAGAGAGAGAGAGAGAGAGAGAGAATTTCCAATCAGAGAGTTTTCATAATCACTGATAAAAGCTGAAAGCAACAAATTCATCAAACGCACACAATCACACACACACACACACACATATGCACTCCTGTAAAACACAAACTAAATCTTTTTTGTATTTCAAACAAAGAAACTCATACTCCATTCAGCAATTTTTATTCATGAAATCAGACAATCACAACGCAGAATCTGATTCACAAGGCAGGAGTGATCATCTTCATCATAGCTAGATCATACCACAGGTTTGGCAAGATAGCTTCCACACCACAGCCTGAACTGTGATGATACCACAGTTACCATGGAAACTGTCTTTTTTCCTGCCTCTCTGTTCAGTTCCACCCTTGGGAATTCATAATCTTCCCCATCTGAACAGTACTGACACAGATCTTGGAGACAAGTGTGTTTTGTCCAAATTTTCCACCATGGTCTCTCCACACCCCAGAGATCCACTTGGATCTGGCCTCTTATTGTACATACTCCACAAACTCTCTGGCATAGAAGTGATTTTCTATCTGAACTTGTTCTAAATTTCCATCCTGTCACGAACATTTACTAATGGTTCTAAATGATGATCCAATTCGGGATCAACTCCGCATCAGCAGCGATGGCCAGACTGAACAGTGTGTGGAAGAGCAACATCAAATTCCACACAAATTCCAGCTCTACAAGTCACTAGTGGTCTCGATCCTCTTATATGGTTGTGAGACATGGACACTGATGGCCGAAACAGAAAGAAGAATCCAGGCATTTGAGACCAGGTGCCTGAGGAAACTACACCGCATCTCATACAAAGAACAACACAAGACCAACGATTATGTGCGGAACCTGGACACTAACCTAGTTGGGCCCCACGAACCACTTCTGGCAACCGTCAAATGACGGAAGATGGCGTGGTTTGGCCACATCATTCGGCACAACACCCTCTCCAAAACCATCCTTCAAGGTACTGTTGAAGGAGGGCGCAGGCGAGGACGGCAGAGAAAGGGCTGGTCCGACAATATAAAGGACTGGACCAAAATGACCAGGCCAGATCTCCTCAAGACTGCCACTAACAGAAGAGCCTGGAGAGAAATGGTGGCTGCCTCATCACGTCCCCCAAACGACCCCAGCAGTCAGGGGAATGACTGACTAACTGAACTGTTCAACAGTTATAAATGTAGGAGAGTTACCAGTTCCCCTGCAATGAAAGTCTGTTGCGAGGGAGTCAAGAGTGTGGCAGCTTAATCATGTTTGTCACAGTTCAACTGAGCTGTGAGGAGCGATGTGAGTGATGATCCAAACTTCTGAGCATTTTTTCTGGAATTGTTTGATCAGTCCATTATTGCACACTGTGAATTCACAATTGCCAGCTGCTGATCTGAGCGGAAAATGTTGAACTGCACTGCCAGGCCTATTCCTCACTTGACACAGGCCCAAAACACGGCCCACAACTTTTGAAAGATCTCGCGCAACAATGGGGCTTCATGTTAAAGCTCTTGTGTGTTTTCAGCTGTGCCAGCTCACTAGTCACTACTCAGCTGACTTCTAACTTCAGAGATGTGAGATCAAGTCTCGGCAGCGCCTGGTGAGCAAACTTGTCTGATCTGCCTGGTCAGTCTTTGTGGCGACCTATTTGTGGCTTAACTCCCTTGAAGTTAAACATCCCGTGATCCAGGCTGATGTTCAGTGCATTACAGAAACACAGGTATTACCCTGCATACACCAGGGTACTTGGAACGCCATGCGTTTCCCACCAAAATGCTGCCATAAAACACTTGAAGAAGAAAAATAAATTCAGTTCCAACATGGCTGCTGGTGTATCTAGTGGTACTCCTGCGAAATGAATTCCTCTTCTTAAGTGGAAGTGGAAGTGAATACACATGTGCAGTGAGTGTGGGACGTGAGCCATATACGGACTATGAAAATGTGTGCACAAGTGTGTGAGAGGGAGGCAAGGGCTGCCACCTCTGCTTAACCATGAACTGTATTCATCTTTGGCTGTCTTGGGTCATACACCATCTACTGACAGAATAACACCAGAATATTTGAATAAAAACGTTGGTCTTTGTCAACTGCCAAATACATCAATTTGTCAGCCGGGTGTGTCATGAGAAGTGGAGTCCTGTAAAGATTAATCGTACCATAAATTGTAAGCACAGGTAAGGGTCTAAGCTGCACACTCTGCCTTGCCTTGTTCATGCAGTCATTTCAAATGTTCTCCTCTCACCACTCCCCCCCCCCATCACCCTCTTTCCTCTTACTTTTTCTGTTTTCTTCCTTCTCTCTTGAGACCTGTGTGGCGCCCAAGACTTTGAGTCACTCTGACTGGACTGCATTTTTTTTTTTCTTAACATTTGTAAGCATTAGCACCTTGTTCTGATTACCTGTGACCAAACTTCGCTGTATGTGGAAGAAAAAACTAAACAAAGATACTGCTTTGAACAAAAGCAACTCTCACTTGGCGACACAGGAAACCAGTCAATCATGTCTTTTGAGATTTTCATCATTGAGAACATCTTGCGATGAACCATCTCAAGAAACAAACTGACCTATAAGAACCCCAAACTTTTAAACCAGTCGTCAAAATGATGAAGTATGGGCCCACTAGGAAATCTCCATCAAAATAAAGCAAAAAATGGATATCTGCTGGCATGGTTTCCATTGTCACACAGTCACTGAAATCATCTTCAAGGCCACAGATAAATCACTGCATACACATTCATTTGCAGCGAGCATAAAAAAGTTTACCTCCTCATTCGTGGCAGCGTTCCCAGCAAAAGCCACTTTAGAGAAGAGAACAGTCTGATTACAATAATTTCTGTGAAATTTACAATGTGGAGGCATTAAGAAGTGGAACCCACTGTAAAACTCATGAGAACGGCATAATCACTTAAAACGTAACTGATCACAATTAACTGACGAACACTGTCAGTCACATTTTAAAACTAGCAGGGCATCATTCCTCTTCAGCATATTTCAATAAAAATCATATCGATAACACTGGCAGTCACAGCTTAAAACTAGCAGACACACAGAACATTAAAATCAATCAGACTGCAAGTTTAACTGAAAATGTGCTGTCATCTTTGTTATCACAGGCCCAGGCATGTAAAGGTCCTCAGATCCATGGAGTGCTACTGATGAAAGTCCCAGGCCGCATTGTACGGTTAGTTCCGCTCTGGGTAAACCTGCAAGTGTGCAATGAGAGGCAACAAGAGGACAGAGAAAAAGATGTCACAGAAAAATCATTATTACTACTTGCTTTTCTGTCATTTACATATGACTCGTCTATAGATCCTCTCTCTCTTGTATCCCATTTTTGTTTTTTAGTGCCTGTTCTGTCTTCAACTACTTTAAAAACACAACTTTTTCTTCAGTTCCTTAATCATTTCCATAAATTCTTTAGCACCATTCTTTTTTCTATGGCACCTTTTTTTTTTTTTTTCTTTTTTTTTTTTCGTCTTTTCAAAATTTCTGTTACCTGTCAACACACAATACTAAAATTCATTCTGCAGTTCAACTGATCTCAACATCAGCCATCTGAACTTCAAAGAAATATGAGTTTTGTATGGTATCTATGAAAATCACTCTCCTTTATTTATGTCAGTTAAAATATCAGCCAAATCAGGACTGTACAGATCTCTGGGAACAGATCCTGACACACTGACACCAAGAACAGAACATGCACATTAGAGGGCACACAATGCTTAGATACCACACTTTTCCCCCCAAACCCATTTCTAATTGAATCTTAAATAAATGTTTGCGAACTGCCAAGAGAAACATGGACAAACGAGTCGTAAGACAAAACATGATGCGATTTGACCTCTTAGGTCTTCTTCAGGCAAAACACAAACGAATAATACCCCGAAAATGAATGAATTTGGTACTCAGCTTCGATCTCTTCACTCTTCAGGCACTAAGAGGTCGAATCACGTCATGTTTTGTCTTATGACTTGTTTGTCCATGTTTCTCTTGGCAGTTCGCTAACATTTATTTAAGCTTTGTTCAGATTTCCACCAGCAGTCGTCTCACTTTGCAACTAGATCCATTTCTAATTGAATAAACTATTAATCTACTTAACTGGATTATGATTTTATGGCAATAACTGGTTTCTTACCTGAACTTGTCTGTCCGATTTTGATTGTGATTATCTTTTTTCTCCTTGGTCTCATCTAAGTGGTAACCTTAGTGGTGTAACACCCCTACCACTCATTCTCTTTTTTTTTAAGTTTGTTTTTTCATGCCATTCATTCTAGTTTCCCACACACACCCTAGTTTGTCTTGTCACAGCTCCAAGCCCGGCGCTCCAGTAGGAGCAGTCACTATGAAGTTGTTGCTTCAACAGTCTTTTATTCAGCTATCTTTTATTGAAGGGACAGAAGGACAGAACACATCCTCATTCCTAGAAATAGTCTGCTCACTGAAGTTTTACTGATATAGATCGTTAGACATACTGAGCTTCTTTTTTCAGTATGCTGTGACACTGACTTTAACTCACTTTTTGTCCCAATACTGTGGACTTCGAATGGCCATACCGAATGAAATATTTTCTTCTAATTAAGCAAGTCTACATCCAGATCAATCACGCTGCAGGAGAGGTTACTTCCCTCTGTGAAAACTGGAACACTTGCCACAGCATCTCGAGTTATTTTCTTTCTGCAACAAACCTGGGATTGTTGGGTTATGCATAACTCGATGATCAAGGATGCAGTCTGGAACAAAGTCAGTTTGGAATCGATCACTGGCAAGATGTACACTGGCTTAAAAACTAAAAGTTAATTCAATTATGAATGGCTTGTCGCAGACTCACTAGAAATGTGCAATGTCACAACTGGCTCAATGACCATCTTCAAAACATGTGCACTAATGAATTCCTCTTGACCATTCCAGTTGTGAGTTCAACTCCCCAAGGTACTCCCGCTCTGTCCACCCTAGTGCACCGTAATTCTGGGAGTACCTGCATACTGTTCGATTCTGCCTGCACAAACCAGGTATGTTCACTACGACTCCAGCAGATTCAAGTAATTCTGGGAGTACCTGCATACTGTTACATTCTGCCTGCACAAACCAGGTATGTTCACTACTCCAGCAGATTGAAGTAATTCTGGGGGTATCTATATACTGTTACATTCTGCCTGCACAAACCAGGTATGTTCACTGCTCCAGCAAATTGAAGTAATTCTGGGGGTACCTGCATACTGTTACATTCTGCCTGCACAAACAAGGGTGTGTCACTACTCCAGCAGATTCAAGCTGGTTAACTGCTTCAAACTGTTGCTCTTGCGTTCTTGAACCCCGCCACTTCATACAAACATATATTCAAGTTTCCATCTTACAAGTGCAATGGTTAACTGCCATAGAGTTTAGTTTTGGTGCACACCATTTTTTCAGCTTATGTATGAACTTGCTAGCAGTAGGATGGTTAAAAAAAAGGCACAATCCTCGTTATTCTGATGTTTTCCTAACTTCTCTTTGATCCTCAACCAGATTTGAGGTTCACCATAGCGGAGATTTTGGCATTTGCACCGTTTTTAATACCACAAGGTTGCCACATTATGTCTTTAGGGATAGCGTCTACACAGGATACCAGTGTACATGTTCTATCTTTAAGTCAATTATCCTGCAGCCACACTATGGACTACTCCTGTCAGAAAGATGGAATGGGATTTTAACATGTGCACAAGATCTTTCATGCATTTGTTCACGCATGGAAACTTGGTTCACAGTTTCCTCTGAATGAGTAGGTGGGCACTAGAATTTGCACAGAGGTCAACTGTGAAGGAGAAACGACCACCTCTTCTGACCTGGCTATCTTGTGTGGGAATCAAACCCTGGACCTTCGAACAAGAGTCTGAAGTCTTTCCCTCTAAGCCAACTATGCCCCTTCCTTGAGATAAGTCTGGGAATGTTGTTATTAATTTTCATTTGTCTCTCTCTTTTAGTTTCTGCATTTGGTATAATACAGACACAGTCAGATCCATAGAATATTTCACAGCAACTTGAAAATACATACGTTTAAAAAAGAAAAGGGAGAGAGAAAAAAGAAATGACGGTGGAAATACTGAATATCCAGAAAAATGAAATAAAATGAAACAAAGGACATAAGATGCATAAAAATAAACAAACAACATACAAATCTTATAAAGCCACTTTAACTACACACTCTTCAAATGGCACTACATATACGTAAAATATAACCCTTTCATTTCAATTTCTTACATCACTGATGATAGCAACAAGGATGTATTTCACAAGTTCAAAAAAGTTCTTTTTACTACACAACAGCTCGTAAGTATCATCCGATGAAATTGTTTTCCCCCACCCTTATTTATTAAGAGAATTCATACTCTGATATTTCGTCAACATGGTCTTTTCTTAACAAAAACTTTTAACACTGCACAAGCATGACGCAGGTCAATAACAACTTCTACTGTTTGTTACTCAGCATACATGCATGGTACACCACCCATGTATATTTCATTTTTCAGATCAATAACGCACTTTGAGAATTCAAAACAATCAGTGTGGGTGTTTTTCGAATCATAATACAGCACATCAGTTTTCATGACATCAAAAGAACAAGTACAGGCAGGTTTGTGATCCCATGCTGGGGAACATCTAACACTGGAAAAGATCTGAAGGTTGCACAGTGCAGCATTCTTCAGTGCTGTAGGATGGGAGGTGCTGAGGAACCAGCAGGAGGAGGAAGGGGGATGGGTGGGTGGCAAGGGAAAAGGGGGAGAGGGAAAGGGCAGCTGCCTCTCCCACACTTTGGGGAAGAGGGGGAGGTGCCAGACAATGTTTTGTGTAATTTTGTCAACCTCCCCCCCCCCCCCCCCAAAAAAAAAAAAAAAGAAAAAAAAAAGAAAAAAAAAATCAAGCTTAAAAAAAGAAACAGCTCATATACACACACAAACACACTGAATGGCTGATGTTGTTGAGTAGCTTTGAGATTTTTAAGGAAACCGGTGGTGGTAGTGGGAGGTGGGAGGTGGGGGGTGGGGTGTGAGTTTCCCAAGCTGCCACAGTCAATTTTTACTTTGAAAAGCCCCCCCCCCCCCCCCCCCCCCCCCCCCCCCCCCCCCCCCCCCCCACCACCTCCCCTTTTCCTCAGTCTTTTTTTTTTCATCATATATGGCAAAACTTCCGTGTCATTCTCTTCCTTTTTTCTTTCTTCTTCTTTTTTTTTTTTTTCTGCAATCTACGTATCTTTTCAGTCAGTTTGATCTTACTACATATGTCACCAACCATGTTCAAGTCACAGCTTTTGACAGAATAACGACTTGAAACGCATCCTTCAGAAAACTTACATCACCGCCAGACCACAAACTCTCTGCCCATTTGGCATCAACACCCAACCAGCCATCTGCTGATTCCTGTAGTGCACACACACACCCACCCCAACACCTTTCCTCGTAGTACCACACCAGTGTCATCTTAGATCTCTCTCTGTGTCCATTAACAACTCAAAATGTATGTGAATCCTCTCTCTCCCCCCCCCACTCTCTCAGCTCCTTCCCCAACCTCTTCATCTCTCCTTCTTCCAGACTCCTCTCTGTGAACAGCTGACTTCACTTTTCTGTTATTACATATCTCACTCTTCTTCATTTTCTCTCAACTCCTATATTTTTTTCCCTGTAAAGTTTAATTCCTTTATCGTTTCCTCTCTTAACCAGTTTATTGAAATATCAATTATCATAATCATAAATGTACTTTATCTACTTACTTCAGGGCAATGTATTTGCTAATTTACTTCTTTTCCTTTAAAATCTTTTTGCTATACTTTTGTGTCTTCCTTTATCAATTCATTCAAATGTCCATCATCATAATTTTCAGTATACTTTATCCATTTACTCATGTCTTTCCCTGTGTCTTTAAGATGTACTTTTCTTCATTAAATTTTCTTTCTTATACTTTCTTGTCTTGTTTAAATCCATTTCTCAAAATGCATATGCAAAATTCTATACGCATGACAATTTTTCCTGTACTTTAGCCATTAATTCATGCTCTTATCTATTCAGAGATTCAATAATTTATCAAATCAATATGACATACATGTCTACTTTTAATCTAATTACTTATTCATTTATCCTCCATACTTCATTCTTAGATGCTAACCTAACAGTAACCATGCCATATCTATGATCCCTGCCTTCAGCACTCTCCCATCCCTTTCTTTAACTCTCCTTCTCTGCACTGTGTTTCTCTGTTCTCCCTCTCATCCCCCCGCTCCAATCACACCATCCAAGAGAAGAAGATACTCTCATCCCGCATTTTACTCTCCTGCTGATCAAGGTCACTTCTAAATCATGTAACAAAGGCATTTCTTCATTCATTCTTTATTTCACTGTTTTGGTTTGTCCGGCCTGTAGAAGCCATATGAAAAGAAAAAAAAATTTATATACCTGAAGGTGCACTGCTTTGTGTACTGTCATTTGTTCAATTCATTCTTCTCTCTTGTTGGAATTGTTTGGCAAAGTAAATTTGCTCTTGGTCTCTCGGTCTTTTTTTTTTTTTTCTTTTTTTTAGCAATATAAAACGTCAGTGTATTACTTGTATTACTGTCTCTCTCTCCCCTTGACATTGTTTGGCAATACTAATTTGCTCATATTTCTTTCTTTTTAGCAATATAAACGTCAGTGTATTACTGTCTCTCCCCTTGACGTTGTTTGGCAATACTAATTTGCTCATATTTCTTTCTTTTTAGCGATATAAACGTCAGTGTATTACTGTCTATCCCCTTGACGTTGTTTGGCAATACTAATTTGCTCATATTTCTTTCTTTTTAGCAATATAAACTTCAGTGTATTACTGTCTCTCCCCTTGACGTTGTTTGGCAATACTAATTTGCTCATATTTCTTTCTTTTTAGCAATATAAACTTCAGTGTATTACTGTCTCCTCCTCCCCCCCCCCCCCCCCCCCCCCCCCCCCCCCCAGCTTTGGTCCAACGCATACTGAACAAAAGGGCATTAACACACTCTGGCAGTCAAGCGGTTATACCTTTTCATTTATGTACATACAGCAGATCCAATATATGCATGCTAATAGTCCTGTGATCCACATTTTAGTTCTTGGAAGTTAAAGAAACTACAAAAATACCCAGCAAGAACTGGGGGATTTGGATGATGAAGGTACCACCAAACATCCCCCTACTGCCAAGGAGAGAACTGATGCCTGCACCAGCACAAAGATGGAAACACACTGCAGCACATTTGGAAACAAGCCAGCACACTACTCAACAGACAAGCTACACTGCTCTGCATTCTGCTCTGAGCTCTGAAGGTCAAAATTCTGCAGCCTGTTGACTGTTGGGGCAGTGCATTGTCAGAGGTACTCTCTGCCTGGACCACAGCATGATGGAAGGCAGAGCCCATCCCTCTCCTTCAGCTGCCTTAACTTCCCCTGAACTGAATCAGGTTTACCGCAGGCTGGTCGGACAGTTTTCAAGCCAAAAAAAAAAAATCAGGCCCCATGGGTAATTTGAACCCATGATCATCAGCTCTGTAGGCAAATCCTGGAACCAACTGACCACAGGCTGCTCTGCTTCCTATGTGCATCTGTATTTTGGTGTGTACGTAAACTGTGGACCAATTTGCTACATTTTGTTTCTTCTTATGTGGAGTGTGGAATGCTGATGTAAGTGCTACATTATCAATGAGACATTAGTGACTCTGTTCATACATGGAAGTGCACAAACTGAATGAGGTATATTGTTCAGTTCAATTTTCAACTGCAGGACAGAGAGCTCGATTAGATCATATTCAAAGCACAGTAAGGCATGAGAAACAGCATATATCATATAAATCTCATTAGTTGCTATATGGAAATCAGGGTCACAAAAATACTTCCTCAACACACCCAGTCTAAATTATTAGGACATATATACATTTCATGATACTTGAAAGTACCTGTTTACACACACGCACGCACACACACAAACTCTCGAGACTAGAACCGATATATTCAGGAATGATAACATTAGATCACTTAGTATCACACATTCCAGTCAACTTAGAAACATGACCCAATTTCATGATTATGGCATTTATAAAAAAGAAAAAAAAAAAAATTGGTATGAATTACAACAGACTCCCATTTTTTTTAACTGGGCAAGAAGAATAGAAAATAACGCCACACTTTCCCAATGAATTCTCACACACAGAGGCTATAAACGCATCAGTGTTTAAAAGCATGCACTATTTCTGTGAATGTGTATCAAAAAGAATGTTGAAGCCTAGGAAGTATACGCCTAAATCTGTGCATCCATCACATGAGTTACCCCGATCAGGACAGATGAACGATAAAAATGAATGATGCCTGCACTGACTTGCCATCCTCAATAATTGCACTGGAGGTAAAGACACTGACAAGAGAGGGAGGGAACCATGGATACCCACACCTCCATGCTTCCCCACCCTCTCACACACACGCTCCTATCTCTGCACACACGCAAACACACAAAACCCATCAACTGGCAAGAGACTTCAACACAAACACGGCATCATTGAGGACGTAAAAGGGAATGGCGCAGGTCTCCCTCACACAAGTACGGGCACACACGTGTGAAGAATTCCACTTCAAAGCCCGCTGGATGAAACACCGATGTGGCCAGCTGCGTGACCTGCTCTTCAAACGTGGAACCGGTTATCCGCAAATTTTCTGCTGGTTTGTGATCTTTGGAATCTGTCACAAACAAGGAAAGAAAATGTGAACAGGACTGTGTGTATATTGTTAGTACTCTTGTTAATTCTAATCTGTTGTAAAAGAAGTAAACTTTCCCTTTCTGATGATTACGACATATACAACGAGATGCACATGTCCTACACTTAAAGCTTTTTCTCCTAGACAGCTAAAAAAAAAAATCCATGAAAAATATCAAAAACATGAAATTCATAATAAAAAAAGAGAAACCACACACGCATATACACACACAGGCATGTGCATGCATGCACACACATACATGCACAGCAAGTACACAACACAGATCAAATAATCAAGACAAAATGGACCTTCTATCATCCTGTGTCCAAAGCAAAGGACAGCCCACTGCCTATGTTTATCAGGATTCCATAAACAAACATTCCCACAAACACACACACACACACACACACACTCACAGCCACTGCCTACATTTATCAGGATTCCATAAAAACAATACATTCCCATACACAACCACACACACACACACACCATAAACAAACACACACACACACACACACAGCCACTGCCTACATTTATCAGGATTCCAAAAACAAACATTCCTATACAAACCACACACACACACACACACTCACAGCCACTGCCTACATTTATCAGGATTCCATTCACAGCACACACATACACACACAGGTATGAAATTACAGATGAACAGAAATTGACGCTCATTACCCATATTCCGCTTTTCTAACCACTAAAACATGATTTTCTTGGTCTGCCATTACAACAACATTAACCTGTCAGTGATGATCCTCACAGTCAGTTGTGTGACTGAAGAAACCCCCCAAGGATTCTGACGCCCTTGTCATTCATCCACCCTGCCTCTACAGATCTGATGCTTTTTTGTTTCATGCAATGGTTTCCTGTTAAGTGTTCAAACCAGGGACTGCAGTCTTCAAAAAGTTTCCTTGCTGCGGAGCTTCTCCATCTGACTGGTCCAACGCAAACTTAGTTTTTATTCATAAATCTGAACTGCTTTGCGCCAAGCACGCTGTATGCATGAAGTCTGCGAGGCAGGTGACTCTAGCAAGGTGACTGGGTGATTTTGGCCCTTGTGTGACAATCAGAGCATAGAAGCCAAGTATAAACAATGAGCTGGCAATATGGGATATTGTGGTATTTCTGTGACTGTATGATTGGTTATAGCTAGCCGTAATAAAATCTGGTGGTGGTATATTTTTTTTTTTTCATCAGACTGGCGCAGAACCATGACAGAAACGGAGACTGAAACAAACCGCTTCTGACAACACACTGCTGTCAATTTGCTGTTGACAGCCATTGGGGAGTGCTGTTTGGTGCATCTTTATTGGTTTTTTATATGTGTCCTTTGTGACATGTGTGGAAGACATGTCTGTCGATATTTATTTGTCTTTTTTGGATTGTGTATGTAGAAAAAGTAGAAAGAAACTCGTGGAGAGCGTGGCAGCAGAGAGTCCTCAGAAGAGAAGCCCCCTTCAAGCAAGTGTTTCGGCCCTTAACTCCTGACACTCTAGGGGGGTTGGGCCACACCCCGGTTCATGACTCCGGATGTCCCTCTGCTGCCCCTTTTTTTTTTTCCCATCTTGGGACGAGCCATGGCTGGGATTTGAACCCATGCCCCTCTGGACATGCTCATTTTCCACTTAATGACTCACGCACTAACCACTGAGCCACTGGACACCTGATATTTGTAGGAAAGTTAAGCTTATGAAATTCACTTTTGTTCCTCCTTGACCAGATCCAGCTTGAACACCTCTCTGCTGCTTCTGCCATTGCTTTCAGGGCTCTGGTTTTTTTCCCTCCCTGCAACTGAGAGCGTTTCATGAGGCTGTATGCAGACGTTCCCACAAACCCCCTAGCTCCAATTTCTGCAGTGAGGACTTTGACCTGATAGCCTTCTCTCCTCAGGCTGTTTGCCAGATCAGCATATACTTTTCAGTCTTGTAGATTTGAGCTGCCTCCATTCTGTTCTCATATGGCACCGTGAGCTCGATCATGATCAGCTGCTTGGTTGACTGAGAGTGGACTACTATGTCTGGTCTCATGCCACTCTTGCTGATGATCTCTGGGTGACACTTCCATTCTGGGAGGTCTGCAGTGCACTCCCAGTCATCTGCCCCATCCAGCAGACTCTGCCTGCATGTTCCGAGTGGCACTGTTGTTCTTGGCCATGATTCGCTGCCTCCTGCCGTGAAGAATGATGCGGGTGCTTTTGGAGTCCTGATTTTCCCTTTTGTGGTGTTGTACTAGCCCAGACTACTTGTACAATCTCTTTGAGCACTTGGCTGTGCCTCCAAATGTACCTTCCTTGAGCCAGGGCTACTTTACATGAGCTAAGGACATGCTCCACTGTTTGTTTTTCATGGCAGAGGGGGCACGAAGGATTGTCTGTTTTTCCCCACTTCACCAGGTTTGCATTTGAGGGCAGAAGGTCATATGCAGATCTGAGAATGAAGCTGACCCTGAGAGGGGCCATGTGCCAAATGTCATTCCAAATAAGACTTCTTTGGAGTGCATTCTCCCACGTTGTCCATTGCCCTGCTGGCTCTGCTGGACTGCTTTTTGGAGTCTTTTTTGGTCTTCTTCTTTTCTCATCTCCTGAATCATCATGTCTCTTTTGGCTTTTCCTTTGTCCTTTGACCACCATTCAGTTTTGGTCATTCCCAGTCCTTGTCTGTTGGTCTGTGTGTGTCCTGTTATTTCTCTGATCTTGAGACTTTCTTTTGCAGAATCCATCGCCACTTGAACTTTCCCTTTTCTGCCTGTCTTCAGCTGGGGCTTGATTGCTTCTACCACCTTGTCTCCTGAGTCCTCCAGCATGCTTTGAAGTCTGATCTTCCCTGCTTTGTATTCCTCCAGGATGGATTTCAGTGGTAGTTTCAGCTTTGCTTGGCGACAGTACAGCGCTATGTCAGTCAGACAGGGTGGGACACCAAGCCATTTCCTTGTGAACTTGTTGATTTTGGATTCCATTGCCTCCACTATGCTGGTGCAGATGTTGTATATCATCAAAGGCCATAGGAGCTTTGGTATCAGCATGAACTGCAGACACCAGACCTCGTATTTGCCAGGGAGCCCACACTGGTCAATGGTCTCCAAGCCTTCTTCTTCCGACATCTGTTTGGTTTCTTTTGCTCTTGTGTGTGTCTTTCAGCGTATCATCATACATCTTCCAAGGCTCTTGACTGGCTCTTCTGTAACTGTTGGAATGGCCTGGTTGGCAACACTGACGACCACAGATTCGGCCACTTTTCCTTTCCTCAGTGGGAGACTCCATGATTTCTTTGGCTTGAACTTCATTCTGGATGAGGCAACTATGTCATCCAGCCTCTCCAGCACATGACGTGTCTTGTCTTCTCTGGATGAAATCACTGTAGTGTCATCCATGAAGGCCTTGAGAGGGGGCATCTTTTATCCATCGCCAAGGTCTGTTTGTCTTGCGTTGCTTGTTGCTGCTTTCAAGATGACTTCCATTGCCAACACGAACAGTATTGGGGAAATTGCACAACCCATTGCAATGCCCACTTCCAAGTTGATCCAATCTGTTGTGTACTCCTTGGTAGAGAACCGCATTGAGAAGCCATTGAAGTACTTCTTGAGCATGTCGCGGATGTTCTTTGGCACATGGTACATCTCAAGAGCCAACTGTATCATCTCAAGGGGTACAGATCCATATGCGTTTGCCAATCAAGCCACACTACGTCCAGGTCTCTCTTTCTGTTTTTTGCTCTTTGGATTGCGTCCCAGATCACTGTGGCGTGTTCTACACAGCCAGCCACACCTGGGATGCCACCTTTCTGGACTGACACATCCAAGTAGTTGTTTTCCATGAGGTACCTGGTCAGCCGTGCTGCCATGACAGAGTAGATTTTCCCTTCGACGTTCAGTAGTGATATTGGCCTGAACTGGCTGATGTCACTTGAGTGTTGCTCTTTGGGGATATACACACCATCTGCCGTCATCCACTGGACGCTGATCTTCTGGTTTCTCCAAGCTGATTGCAGCAGCCTGTGGAGCCACTCCAGCACCTTGGGACATTTCTTGTACAGCTGGTAAGGTATTCTGTTTTGGCCCTGGTGATGATTTGGCTCTGGCTTTGTCGACCACCTTCTTGATTTCCGCCAACGTTGGAGGCTTGTCATTGAACTGTTCCCTCAGGGTTGGTTGGCAACACCAGACCTTGAATGTCGAGTGGTGCTTTGCTCTGTGAGTCAGAGTATGTTTTCCTCAGATGCTGCTCAAGAACTTCTTTGTCCACACTTAGGGTCCCAGATTTCGGCTGCTCAAACAGAGTTCTGGCAAACTGGAAGGGGTCTCTGAAGAAGCGCTCTTGTGTCTTTCTTCTTTTTGCTCTTCCTCTTCCTCGCAGATTCCGCTTTGCTGAGGGTGCTTTGTTTTGCTTTCAGGTCTTCCCAAAGTTTTTCCATGCCTTGTTTTTCAGCTGGCAGTGCGGTCTTCATTTGCTTCCTGAGGTTTTACTTTTGGACCCTGATCTTGTCCATCTCTTGTTGGCGTCTGGATTTCTTTGGAGGTGTTTTCTCTTTAGGTAGTTTTGCTCCATAGGCGTCTCTACATGTGGCATACACAATGTCCCCATATGTGGGTAGTTTGTGTTCCAGGGTGCTTTTCCCTATCAGTGCATCGAGTGTTTGGGATGATTTTTGCATCCAGTTTCTCCCAATCTTTAGTCTCGTTTGCTCATGGCAGGTTGAGTTTCAGGTGCCTGGAATCGAGGACCTGTGCAAATTCCTCATCCGAACCAAAAGCGTGGATGTCCTTGGCACTGTGGTTTAAAATCCTGGCCTTGGTCTTCCGACGTCTTAGCTGCTGATGCAGTGCGCTGCTGCTCATCCAGATGAGTCTTCACACATCCCATCATAGTAAAATTATTACTATGCATTTTGTCCTATGTGTTCACTTCTGTTTTGCGTCTTCATAAAAAGGACAGAAGTTTGGCTTCTGGTATATTTACATACACACCCATGCTGTCAGTAGCTTCTATCCTAATTCAAAACATGATAACTATGATGGATCAGCATCACAAAGCATGCACATGCACAATATGATTTCTCAAACAAACTATTATTTGCCTACTTGGCAGACAAATTCACTGTACACATACATCCTATATGTACCCCTCAAAGTTTGTTACATACACAAAGTGTACTCAGGAACTCTAACAAAAGGGGGAGTTTTCTTTCAATAGTACATGCAAGTGTAAGTTACGCTGCATGCATCAGTTCAAGACTGTATTCTACTGTGGTAGAAATGCCCACACTAACCCTTCAGTCTTTAAAAGACACTTCTTTTCATGAAGTAGCAAAAAATATTCTTGGCAAATTCTGAGGGGGTTACATTTATCCTATCAGTCTACAAGCCGCCCGCCCGCACCCAACCCCCCCTCCCCCTCCCCCCCTCCCCTCCCCCCTTACTCTTACCTAACAACTAAGAGCAGACACATACCAAACTCGACATAGGGCTTGAAGGGAATGACCAAGGCCACCAGCACTCTGCCTGTGTGGGGTCGCAGAACTCGGCGCATGGTATGCAGCAGGCTGACCGGCTTGTCACAACGGTCCAACAGGTTGAGACAGCTGATGACGTCATACACAATGCTGCCGTTGTCCCAACTGTCCACCTCTAGCACCCTGAGAGAAGAGACAGGAGCAAAATTAGACCTTCACTCACGCTTGTATTTTGGGGACAGGCTCTATTTTCTGACTGATCAACAATACGACTTATCATCACCTTATCATCACCTTATCATCACCTTTGTCTTTGCTGAAGCAGCATTCTAAACTTTTCTTTCTATTGACAAACTGCATTTCTTCTCATTAGCCCTGAAAACCAGGGCAGCATACAACACCCATCAAGCTTTGATGGAACACTGTTCTAAACTGTTGTTTGTTGTAACAAGTTCTGTCTCTTCTCAACAGCCCTCAAACCCAGGGCAGCCACACAACACCCTGCACACTCACTGAAAGCCTGTGTAGAACAGCACTAGCACACTCACTGAAAGCCTTTGTAGGACAGCACCCTCTGCATCGTGGGAGACATCTCTGTGGCGTACACGTTGCTGAAGTAGGACGCCATCACTTTGGTCACCTCCCCGTCCCCTGCACCTGTGACAGTAATGTCACACATTTACTTACATGCTGCTGAAATCCTCTGCACCTTCCGAGTAACACAGCTTGTCCCCTCACTTCATGAACACATTGAGGCAAGTTCAACACACACATATGATACAAAGAGACACCTCATGAACGCATTGAGGCAAGTTCAACACACACATATGATACAAAGAGACACCTCATGAACGCATTGAGGCAAGTTCAACACACACATATGATACACAAGAGAGACACCTCATGAACGCATTCAGGCAAGTTCAACACACACATATACATACAAAGAGACACTCATGAACGCATTGAGGCAAGTTCAACAGACACATATGATACAAAGAGACACCATCACACCACAGGTTCATTGATTTCCAAACTTTACTACCTTCAATACATTTACCACATCGGGCTCCTGTCATTCTACCCACTCTACTGGACTTCATGCATTGCTGCTCTATTAGTATTAATTCTTGGCAAAAAAAAAAAATGATGCTGTACTTGGCAGGCTCAGTCATTCAGCTACACACATGACTTTTCAGAAAAGGGGCAACTGAGAGTTAAAACTGTTTGTGTCCAGCAGATCGCACCTACATCCAAACATAATATGTTGTTGAACAAATAATATTTCCTTCTTTGAAAGTTTGTTTAAAAACTGATTGATATGACTTTGTTTGGGGTGACGTTTTTTGAAGAGGCCATGATACCATATCATCATCTATAGACATGCACTGACACTACACACCGACTGTCCACAGACTCACCCAGTCTATCAAGTTTTCAGCCTTCCTGACTGGGGACAAGCCAAGCAGCTTCTCAAACTGCTGATGGGACAGCACGAACATGGACCCTCGGCCAAGCAGTCTGCCGTCAGACAGAGGAAAACATTGAGAGTTATGAACAGAAGAAAAAAAACAATACTGATAAATAGTTTCTTTAACAAAGCCCTTTCTTTCATCTTACAAAAAATCAGCCTTGTCATGACTTCAAAGCATTCTTGTAAAGCACTTCATATCATGTAAGACAGACATCATTCACAATAAAGTTATTCACCACAAAAAGAGGAAAAAAATTGACATGAAATTCCATGCCCCTGATGTCCTGCTCTCATGGTGACCCCGTTTCAACCTCCCTCCAGATTCCAGTTTCATGAGGACTCTTGTTGTTAAGGTCTCTTGTTGAACAAATACTGGGTGGTCTCAAATTCTGCAGGAAGGATATTTCAAGTCTGTCTGAAGGTTCAGTGATTACTGTCAATCATTACAGGCCTATGAAGTAGCATCTTACTTAGGTAAGATTAGAGCTTGCTGTCCAGAGTGTTTCAAACTTAGTGACTCAAGAAGAGCAAAGACTGTCTTCATCATGACCTAATATTACCAACCCCCTCCACACTGCTAGTGATGAGATTTCTACAGGACTGCCCTTGTATGCAAAGTCAGAATGAATGGCATGAGGCAGTTGTCACTGGAAGAGCATGGACAGAAAGGCAGCAATCATGGATTACATTCAACACTTTTTCTTTTGAACCAACATTCTGATAACTCAGTTATTTGAATATGCTACAGATTTTGCCAGCCAGTTTCAGACACGTAAGTGTTGAGAAAAAAAATTGATACCATCACACACACACACACACACACACACACACACACACACACACACACACACACACACAGAAAAACCCAAACAAAATAACAACACACACACACAGACACGCACAAACACACAGACACAGACACAAAGACACAGACACAGACACACACACTACCTGCAACAGCAACAACAGAAAATTGCAACATATATATGTGAAGAGAGGCAACTGTGCAATATCTAACAACATTGATTGGCTTATGAATGAACAGAACTTGAATGACTTACAATACAACAGTGAAGAAGTTTGATTATCAGAGAGAGAGAGATAGAAGAAGAGAGAGAGAGAGAGAGAGAGAGAGAGAGAGAGAGAGAGAGAGAGAGAGAGAGAGAGAGAGAGAGAGAGAGAGAGAATGAATCACAGAGGGATTCGCAAGAATGTTGAGGGTGTCTGCCTTACAAAAATCACGCATACTGTGACCAAAGGGACAGAAAAATGAAAGAAAGAAAGAAAGAAACAAACAAAACATGCTTCTGTTCCAGTTAGTTTCATCAAAATCCAGTCACTGGTCAGTACTGGCAGCTTATTTTTTTTCTTACGGTATTTCAAATTGCTAAAAAAACAATATTTACCATCAATGACAGCTTATTGCACTAACTGTCTACTGGACAAAAACCTTCTTCTCTACGGCAGCATACGAGAATGAAAGAAAGCTAGTTGTGTTTGACTTTGAATGATTCTGTTTTTGATCAGAATATAGTTTTCTCTGCATGTCTTTTGTTAACTTCATTTTGTATGACAACTAAACTAAATCATACATATATATATATATATATATATAGATATATGTGACATTCAATATTGTTACATATCATGCTGGTTTTGTTTCCATGTTAAAGAACTGACTTTTTAGATCACCCATGAAGGATCCATTAGTTCAGAATGAAAAATTTATTACTTTTTTCAATTTCAAATTTACAGACAAGACCTATGGCACAGAAAGAAATTAGTGTTTTTCTATGACACTATATTACTTTAGCAATTTATGTTTTGCTGTGAAAGAACATAGATCAAGATCTGAACTCTGCCTGTGTTGTTAAGATACAGCTTTTGAAAAAAAAATAGGTAAGGTAAACTGACTGTGCAATTACCTTGCCCTGCTGACTGTTTTGTAAGAATTAACAAAATATTAATTCCATTTCCAACAATAACATAATTCAGTCATGATAAGCAGGCTTCATCTTACACAGAAAATAGCAAACAATTATCCTGCTAAATAGACTGCCTGCAGGCAGAACAAAGATCTCAGCCTATCATCACAATGATTACCGGCAAACCACAAGTTTATGGGCATCTCACCTTCCACATTCACTGGCCTTAAAACATGATTTCTGTCCATCATCTTATCTTTCTCTCAAAGATCAAGTGAATTTAATTCTGAATATTTACAACATGAATGTCTCATGAAAACAGAAGCTGGCATTTTCTTTTTCTTTTTTTTTCTGTCCCATCTCTGTGCCACCTCAGTGGCAGTGCACCCATGCTGCTCTTTCCGACCCCTGTCCACAGCTACAGCCTGGCCTGGCCCAACGCAGCCCCAACCCCAGCAACCCACAGGGAGCAGTCAATGTCAAATCACCAAGAGGGACCCACTGGAGGAGACACTGCACTGCTGATGAGAAGCTTTGGTGATGTTCAGTGGCGCTTGTTCTTATCCAACATAGGCACACCACCTAATTAACCGCCTACTGATGACAATAACTGCTTAGTCATGGAGGCATGAGTGAGCTCTCCCTCTGGAGGGTGCCACTATGTCCATCCACTGACAGCCCCACAGACTTGCTGACATACCAGTGACCCCAGCGGAATCAAACCAAGGCCACAGACATGGACAGGACATCAAAACTGAGGTCACCATGATGGCAGGGCATGAAATGATGAAGGGCCACAAAATTTGAGACTTTTTTTTAAAAGCTGAACAATGAGAATGAGGAAAGATGACGCCATGGATTTCCATCCCAATCTGAGACTGCATAACAGGGCTGTACTCTACACTTTCATAGTTTATGTCGATGTCAACCCTTAGCCAGCCACCTTCAGTGTTGGTCAATAAAGTTGAGCAACACTCTCAGAGACACATCCATTAAGCGGATGAAAATCGACTGTGTGGTCCCAGTCTTCCCAATTGAGTCCATAGGAAACTCAACCCTCAGTAGGAACTGGTTGGGGCAGAAAAATCCCACATGGCTCTGATGGGAATTGAACCCACCACCTTCCACAGTTCCAGCCAGATGTCCGTGATGCCAACCACTTTGCCAAGGTGGCTGGTGAGGCTGGCATGTTTCAACAATTTCAGTCTCACCAGTTGATGAAAAGCACCCCTAGTGGGGTTCTGAACATGGGCCTCTAAACTTGAGGTTTGCCTTTTTTTAGTCTTTACTCACAAGTTGCTTTCAAAGTAAACAAAACAAAACCAACCAACAAACAAACGAGCAAACAAACACCACCACACACTACACAACAGATTAAAGAAGCAGACGGATCTCCACACGTACCCATTAATGGAAGTCTTTGTCATGAAAATGCCCAGTACCATCTGCGCCAAAGAATGGAACAGCTGAGTGAAGATCCAGTCAGCTTTGTCGTAACAACTCTCCAGGAATTCCTTGGCTTCCTCATCTTCATGGAAAGCAACAAATTTTTCACACAGTTCTTGGGACAGCTTGCTTTGGTCAACATGGTACCACTGGAAGGAAAAAAAAAAACATCATCTATAATATTTCCAGCTTAGTACAAGTGTAATGCACTGACACTCTCATGCTAAATTTCAAAGAATGAACATAGTTAGTTAAACTGCAAAGTTTTACTGAACATCATTTTGTTGTTAGAAATACTAAAATTAGTCTGAATGCTCAATGGATAAAAAAGGGCCGGCCTTTTGTGCTGCTGAGATCTCTCTTATTCTAGTGAGAAACTCTTCAGTACCTTAATCAGCACAGCACACTGGAGTCGTGCAAAATGGTTTAAAAAAAAAAAAAAAAAAATCAAAACACAGTCCAGATAAACTCAGATCACAAATATGACCATGTGCACAAATATAATTCTGATCATGTTCTTTTCCATCCATGGTAATGGCAGAACTACAATGGCGAAGGCTGATGATTGATATTTCTCCTTTTTTTGGTAGCTATCTATAGCTTGGGACAACTAAAGGATTTTTGTATGATTTTTACAATATGTATGATACTGACCATGATAAGAAAAATCAATTAATTTGTCTCAATTTTTATTGTGTGTGTACATGTATGCACATACTGGTCACATTCACATATGTATGTCTGACTCATCATATCCATTGCTCACCCTACCTAATCTCCTTTCCCATTTCATCTCCTTACATTTCATGCCCATGTTCCTTGAATCAAATCCATCAACACCCCTCCCTGCACCCTGTTCTTGC